>JABXWE010005108.1:0-15374 GCA_014611495.1 Limonius californicus
AGATACCAGTTTATGCGGCTTTTGTAGATTTTAAAGAGGTGTATGACTCTGTCAATAGAAGCCAATTGTACAAAATAATGCTTGAACTAGGAATCCTAACGAAACTGATCAAATTAACGAAGATAACACTGACAAATACGTGTAATAAAATTGCAGCAAATGGAAAGCTATCGGGATCGTTCAATGTAAATAAAGGACTACGACAAGGGAATCCCCTATCGGCGATGTTTTTTATCTTAGTAGAAGAATGGATGATAAGGAAAAGTGATATAAACAGGGAGGGAACCTTATACAATAAAGGACATCAAATTATAGCCTATGCGGACGACCTGACCATTCTAGCACGGTCGAAAAGGGAGTTGAAGGAGATCTTGATAAGGACAGAAGCAAATTCAAAGATTTTGGGATTAAAAATTAACGAGAATAAAACTAAATACATGGAGATGAGCGGCGAAACGGAGTTTAGACCAAGTACGTATTTGAATATAGTAACACAAGACGATAAGCAGCATAATTTTGAAGAGGTACAACAGTTCTGTTTCCTGGGAACAATAATAACTAGAAACAATGACTATAGTAAAGAAATAAACGCCAGAATAGCAGCTGGGAGTAGAAGTGTGGGTGCTTTGAGTGAGTTAATTCGGTGCAAAAGTGTATCACGCGCAGTTAAGCTAAAACTGTACAAGTCAGTGATACGACCGGTGGTAACCTATGCCTGTGAAGTGTGGACAATTAGTAAAAAAGACCAAGAAAATCTAGAGAAGGGTGTTGAGAATGATCTACGGAGGAAAGAAAGTGGACGATGAGTGGATAAGAAGAACTAACGCGGAAATTTACGAGTTGTACGGAGAACCACTGATAAGCGACGTAGTCAAATCACAACGCATCAGATGGCTGGGACACGTGGCGAGGCTCCCGCAGAACAGGACTACAAGAAAGGCGATGGAAGGAAGACTGCTAGGTGTTAAAAGAAGAGGGCGACCTAAGAACAGATGGCTAGATGCAGTGGAAGATGATCTAAAAGCCTTGGACATAAGACGATGGAGGGAAACGGCGCAAAATAGAAAGAGATGGAGAGTTATAGTACAACAAGCCCTGGGCCTACATGGCCTGTAGTGCTCTATATATATAAGTGTATTTAGATTGTGTTAAGATTATTTGAAAGTACATTTTGTAGTCTGTATATGAGTAACGTTAACTTGATTTTATTGTTAATTGTGTTCAATTTAAGTAATTGAGCTGCAATTGGACAAGGAACAAGTATGACAAATTTTTTATATGAGTATAAAGCGGGTGGTAAACCATCTGAAACGGCGCATAAAATGAATTATGCATTTGGTGTGGGTACCTGAAGAGCTTACGAGCCAATAGTGGTTCCCAAAATTTCGTGCTGCCGACGAGAGATTTGAAGACTGCATAATGGTTGGACAAAATGGGCGGGCATTCGCGATACCAAAACCACACCAAAAGAAAGTAATGGTGACTCTGTGATGGTCTGCACTCGGTATTAGCCACTACAATTTTTTCAATCCTGGCTGAATAGCTGAAACTTATTGTTGAGAAATCGAGAAAATGCATATATGTAAATTTTCTGTGAGCCATTGTTGATTCTTGGGAGTATAGTTGATTATAGATCGTTTCTTTATGAGCGTGAGTTTTCGGCCTTTGGTTTCGTTTTTTTGGGTTCCTATCTCAATTTGGGGATCTATCAGAATTTTGTGAAATTGCGAGTGTGAGGGAACTTCCGTTTGGGCTTTGGTTGTGAGAGGTTGTACCTTTGGTTGCTAGTGTGAGGAAGTTCCGACATTTTGTCGAGTTTAAAATTTCTTGGATTATTTGGGATACGTATAATTCGTTTTTTTTTTGCGATTTCGGAATTGCATGTTATCACAATTAATTCAAGGCTGCTTCCCAATTCTCCGTTACACGCCGCATACCTGTTGGCCCTTCAGTAGGACAGCTTCAGCGGTTGCTATTTGTGCGTCTTGGTCGTCTTCGTATCGAGTCATTTTCGAGCTTCGTGGAACTGCTACCCTTGTCCACTGCTGCTAAATCTACAAGCGAGAATAATACAACACCACCTGGATAACTTTGGGGATACATGATCCGTTACCTGAAGTGTATTCTGCCTGACTGCCTGATTCCCGGAGTCACTTCAAAAAGATTTCCTCCTTCCATTTTTTTTGTTAGATTTACGGGTATCTGTCGTCCAGCAGTTTTATTACCAACACGTCCAGCTCGTGGGTGTATTTCCAACCCAGATCGAGGTTGATATTATTATCGACCTCGATTTTATGTTGAAAATTACGTTTGTAGTTTAAATTTAGGGTAATTTTGTTAATTTTGTTAAATGTCGTATATGAATGTTTATCACTTCCCTTTATGATATTATTTCAGCGTTGTTATACTTATTGCTTATTGCTGTAACTGTGAACTACATTTTTATGTATTTCTTATACGTTTATTGTTATTAGCATATGTTATTGTTTGCTTATAATTTCAATTTCCGATTTGACAGTTGCGACAGTGGATCCATTCACGGCAATGGGATTGTAGTCAATAGTAAATTTGAATTTGTTTTCATTATTTGGTTTATTTTAACCATAGTTAAGGATAGTTCTGCGGACTTCTTGCTATTGTTAAACTTTAATGTCCGCCGCAGTTTTGATTCAAGTTGTACTCAGTCTCTGGCAGATTGCCAAGAGATTTTAAAAAGTTCAAAATTAGCAAATCAATTACTTTACTTAAAAGCTGTTTTTCTGATATTTCAGGTAATATTAAAAATAAGAATCGCAAAATATACTTGATGACCTTCAATTAGAAAAGAAAAATGTAATGTGTAAATACTATTATTATATATTGATTTTCTTTGTGTTGTTTTTGTATAAACAACTCTTAGGAAAGGATTACAGGTATAAACACTGTTGTAACTATTCTTTTCATTTTAATTAGTAGCATTTTATTAAACGATTAATATGCTATGCTAAGATGTAGATTGTGTGCTGGAGAAATAGGCGCAAATGCTAATGCATGTGTTGATTGGTTTCCAGTTTTTAACAGAGGTTGCAGCAATAGATCACTCGGCAGAGACACAACCGGCTACTATACAACTGAATTCTCTGTCTGAATGAAGACTAGACTATTCTGAATAATGTAAAAGTGTAAATGAAAATACACTGTAAACTTCTAAGTACTTCGTGGGATAACCAAAAATTTATAAAAGCTGTAAGGAATGCGGTATTATGCTATACATAATAATGAACTAGGCGTTCATTTAATTATATCTTTACATGAAGTATAAGATGTGGTATAATTTGTATAAATCGTGTTCTTATCCCTATTTCACGAGCAGTGTTTTTAAAAATAATAGGTAACAAACTAACATTAAAATATGGCTTCGTTCAGGATTTAACCTTGATATCCTGTTCGCAAGACAATCACTGCAAACATTTTCTTATCTTAGTATTTAAACTCTTCTTCTGTTAGTGCCGATCAGTTAACGGATATTAGCGATCATTCTGGCTATTTGTACTTTATTCATAGCGGCTCTAAAAAGTTCCGTTGTTGTGGTACTGTACCATTTGTACCATGTTCTTAAATTTTTGAGCCGCTATATCCTTCTTCTTCATTGGCTTCTCTTTCCTAATACTTTGCCCTGCAATGCCAGCTGAAGCAGTCGATATCTCTCTCCATTTCTCATTATGTGGTCTAAATGTGCAAGTTTTCTAGTTTTTATGGTTTTTATTATTTCTCTCTCTTGATTCATCTTTTGCAACACGGTGGTATGGGTAATATGTTGTGTCCAGGAGATTTTTATTATTCGCCTAAGAGCCACATTTCGAATGATTCAAGTTTTTCTGGTGTTGTTTCATCGAGGGTCCATGATTCTGCGCCATGTAATAAAACAGGAAATATGTAACAGCGCAGTAATTTTGCTTTCATACTCATATGTATATACAATGACTTATGAATAAGGCTTTAATTTTAACAAAAGCAACTCCGGCTTTTTCAATTTTGCATTTTATTTCAATGCCCACGCGAGCCGTGTTTTCTCCCTCACCTTCAAATCACCGAGGGATTTTACACGTCCAAAATCCCTAGATCCTACAAAAAACCCACATCAAATCCATACCTAATCCTCCCCTGGTCAACACGCAATGGCAGGCGCGGCCTTGTAAATGCCAACATCCCTCCATAAATGGAGGAGGCTTATGTGCAGCAGCGGACCCTGAGAATCTGAGAAGAAGAAGAAGAAGATTTCAATGAAGTGATCCCAATTACCATTTAAAGTGGTTCCTAAGTAACTGTATATATGCACCCTCTCTACGGGTTTGTCTTTAATTATTAATTGACGCGGAGGCATCCCATTTTCAGAGATTACCATATATTTTGTTATACTTGTGTTCAATGCTAAACCATATCTTTCACTTATTTGTGTTATTTTAGCCATTAATCTCTGCTGACTTTCCATATTATCTGCGAATATCACCGTGTCGTCGGGATATCTAAAATTGTTTAAATATTCTCCATTTATGTTTATGCCATCTTTGAAAATATCCTCGGAGTATACATTAAAAATTATGGGTGAAAGAACACAACCTTGTCGTACACCTCTCTGGGTAAGTATATCTGCCTTGATGTTTCCCTCCACCCGCATGTCTGCTATTTGACCCCAGTACAGATTCGTAATTACTCTTAGACCTCGATCTTCTACTCCGACCTTTTTAAGTACTTCTACCATTTTACTGTGCCGAACTGTGTCAAATGCTCTATGGTATTCGATGAAACAAGCGTATACATTGCAGCTCATGTCACGGCATCTTTGAAACAGCACCTGTACGCAAAAGAGAGTTTCTCTGTTCCTGTTGCATTGCTGAATCCAAATTGTGTTTGTCCTTCACATGGTTTACATATGCGTTGCTGATGATATTTAGAAAAGCTTTTAGGAGGTGGCCCATGAGACTTATGGTGCGATAATCAGAACATTGTCTAGCACGTTGCTTCTTAGGGAGAGTTATGAACGTATAATTTAGACATGGTTGAGGTAAGTGTCCTGTGTTATATATGGGTTTGAAGATTTTTGTCAGACATTCCCTCTTCGTCAAAAAGTTTTAGAATTTCTGAATGAATATTATCGGGGCCAGCTGCTTTTCCATCCTTCATATGTACGATTGCTTTCCTTAGCTCGTCTACTGCTATTTCTGGTCCTGAATTACATTCGATATCTGAAGGCCGGAGTGGTCTATCATCGCCTCTGAACAGTTCAGTTATATAATTTTTCCATGTATCTATCATCTCGTCTTTATCAATGATGACAATGTTACTATTTTCTACGAGTCGTCCTATTGTGTTAGTTTTCGTTAGACCAGCAGCTTCCTTTGCTTTCTTATGCAGGTTGAAGTGGTCATGGTCCTTTTTTAATATTTCAATTTCTTCACACTTTAAACTATACCATTCTTGTTTTGTTTTCCTAATATCTCAAGTATTTGTAAAATGGAATTGAAATTATGAAAAATTTCTTATTGCATCCTAGGTTGCCGCGCAGTGGCGGGTGGTGGGAGGTAAAATAGTTAGATCACTTAAAAGTTGCTTCTTTCCTCTGGTACGCGCGCACTTGGCGATTATAAGTTGCTATGCAGCTCTAGTACAAAGTGGATTTCGTGGAAGCTACAAAGGGTTGCACCGATAAATCAACTTATAATCGGTAATTGGTCATATTGGCCAAGTTATCGAATAATCGGTTTAGGCTTTTGCATTTGATAATCGACAATTCTAGTTAATTATTATTATTGCTAGACACGTATGCTATAGCAAGAAAACCATGGATGATAGAGAAATCTGGAATCTGGAAAATCTGATATTGCATTCAACACGTTAGATACAAAAGGAACATATATTATTTATATTCAATGTAATTCCGTATAGTGATATGAAATACCTATTGCAATTCATAGTAATTTATTACAATACATTAGAAATAATCGGCGGTACATTTTTCAGGCCTATAAGGCAAGGCCGATTAGTCGGTAATTGGACAATTTTATTATCGGGGCAACCCTAGAAGCTATTTGTGTTTGTGTTCCCATTCTAAGAAAGCAAAGAAAACAATTTTTTAGGTCCATCCAAAAGTAAGCCAAGGACATTTTAATGAGCAACTTAGTATCGAGTGGCATGTTATATGGTTTTTACATTAGGAAGCTTAAAGAAATTTATAACAGTTTTGATTTAATAAAAGTTAAACATTTACTTTTATTAATAAACTTAATTACTCTAATACTTTCGTCACTATTACTAAAGAATCACTCTCAAAGTAGAACGTGAATTTTTTAGTTGTTTCAGTTAAAAAATTAGCAGCGCGCGTGTATATTACTGTGTTACCCTCAATAAAACGGACTTATTCTATTTTAAATGTAAAGTAAAAAGCTATAGGAAGCTTTCTTAAGTAGAAATGAGTTGTTGCCACACATAGTTTGTTACGGGCCAAACGAGCTTTTTCGTCGACCCGCAACAGGGTAGGCGGAAAAAGTCCTAGGGTTCGCGGAAATTTCTTACGGGAGGAAATCTTCCTGGTTGTGTACAGAGTAGGTCAAAATTAGTGGGCGCCACCTTTCAAATCACAGCTGATTGCAGGTTCTCGTGGAAGGCCGAGAAGCCAACAGCTTACGGGAATCGGACTCACCTTTATTGTGCCTCCCTCCTCTTTAGAAAGCTTGCAAAATTCATGCACACACAAATACAAATACAAAATAATAAAACATGTAATGAATTTTAAAACACATATAATTAAACGACTGGAAATGACAATACGAAAATGACGGCAGATGGTAATTTTAATAGCTCTATATTACAAATAGTTAATTTGAGCGCTCAAGAGGAGGGACTCGCCGTCGCTGGCGTACGTTAATTAAATTGTCCAAACGACTACGTAACCAGTGGCGTCGGAGTTTACACGAATAGCACAATATATATAGTTACTCTTTACATTTAGTAATACAAAAAACAGACAATCGACGACTGAAGTTCGCTTCTTGTTACATAAAAAAAGGGTTCAATCACTTAGAATTTTGGAAGTTAACGCACCACACAAGAAAACTGGGTCCTTTACCTTGACTTCCGGTGAAGTGAAGGATATTTTCAGGTCCGAGAAAAAGCTAGACGACTTCTTCAGAACACTTTGGGAAGAAAAATTTGTTGGTACGCCCCTGGAAATTAGATTACTTCCACTAGGGGTTCAGGCGATTAGAACAACAGCTCTACGAAGCACAACTTCCACGAGTTTAATTCGTTTGTATCAGAACTAGATCGAAGGAATAATTACACTCAATTGTCAATGCACCCAAAGCTAATTCTCTGCTAGTTTTTATTAAAATCCTACTTGGTCGAGATTCTATTTGCCCGAAGCAAAATATGTTACGATAAAACTTTATTTAGAAGTGCCGCGAAGAAAACCCGATATTCATGATACGTCCGTCTGGGCCCAAGGATTAGCGCTTACTAAATCTGTCCTCCTCGCCGCAAAAACATCACCCAAGCCTAATTTGTTCTAGAACGGAATTGACACATGAGTCTTCCGAGAAAAGCTAGAAAAGCTTAAGAAGGCAATATTTTGAAGCTTAGAGCTGCTGACAAAAGAAATCTCGGAAATATTTTGGTCGCCGCTAATCAGCATGTCAAACGTTAGGTTAAATTTTGAAAGTGGCCGCTCATAAATTAAATATTTCAAAATAGTGAAATTGCAATTAAAATAGAAATTTGATTCCTATGAAGCGGCAATTAGAATACCGCTCTAATCCAGACGGAGCGGCACAATCAGATAAACATAACAAGTTTTCAGTTCAGATGATACGTTGTCTTTTCCGAACATACTTCGGGTTGTCGTAAGCTGAGAATCGCAAGTTTTGCATTCAGATGTAAGAAATTTGGTAATGGAGCCGTGTTTAGAATGATTGATTCCCATACCTTTCAGCAATTTTACAGAGTCTTGAGCTGTAATAACAATTATATTAATGAAAATATTAATAATTTGATAGTTCATACCTTTAATATAAATTTATACATACTAATTGTGTTAATTGGTAGAATATTGTTCTGAATACCATTTATATATCTTGAGGGCAACTTTAGGTTGTATTTGTTTAAACTATGAGTTTATATTTATTTATTTATCTGCAAGTAATTTTTATAGGTATCGAAATGAATTTGAAAAATGTTATTAAAAGAACTTACACATTCTGTTTAATTTGTATTTAAAAATGTATTCCGTTAACTATGGAATCAATTCATTAGGTTTCCCATTATAATAATGTTTAATTTGTATAGTTATGGGTAATTTAAACATGTTTATACATTTTCCTACATAAATGTGAAAATTGTAATTCTATTACAATTCCTTAGGGGAAATTAAGTTTGAATGCAGTTGACCTGATAGTCAAGGCAACTTTGTATATAAATTTTGTTAGTAACAATGTTTTATAATTGATTTATTTATAAATATATGTTAAAAGGTGATGTACCTATATAAATGTTCTAATATTAAAGTGTTTTGACTGATTTAAAACGTATTATAAATGTTAACTTAATATTGTTAGAGTGGTTTGGTATTAATTTCAGTGTGTTAGTAACCAATTTAATTGTTTATTATAAAATAATAAGTTTGTCAATATCTTTTAGGTTTATTTTTATCATAAATAGGTCATTTTTGGAATCTTGTAACGGTATTTTTGCGCCTGGTTGGTTTGCAACCCATTTTTCTTAGATTTGTTCGAGTGGCGCAGTACTTCCTTAATTTGCCACGCATGACTTAAGTTAGTTGGACAGAAATTCATTTCCGGCAACCATTCTTCGTGTGACTGTGACATCTGATTGAACGTTGAAGTAGATTCCTCTGTTGAAGTATTTTATACTTGAGAATTTTCTCGGTTTATTGAAGGAATCTTTATGGACATCGTAATCTGTGGTTGCTTTTAGATTATCGATGTAGGTCCTTGACCGATTTATAATCTACGTTTAATCTTGTATTCACGTCAATCGGAATTTTTCGATTGACAACAAATTGGGGGCAGTAAGATTTTGCCCAAGGGTTATTTCCTTCCTGTATTGCTGAATCTGGGTGAGAAAAGCATTTTCTGGTTCACATCGTCACCTGGCAAGCGGGAACACGTGTGCAGACGGCCACGCCGAATTTCCCAAGAACGTCGTGCTATCTAGCATTCAGGAAAGTGATTTATATTCGTATTACTTTATTTAATTTTGGAGTCGAGTTAATCGCTCGTTGTTTGATTTGCATTGCTTTCGAGTTATAAATTTAATTTCAAATTGTTTAATGTGTTTGCGAATCACTTATGTAGCTTAATACTATCATACTTTAGCGTGTTACGTATTTCGTACATATTATCATAATTATCACTTAATATATACAGGGTACGTCATCTTGAGCCGTAATATTGCGTTTACTCGGATTGGTATCTAGGGTATTTTGTGTTTACAGAGCGCTTATATTCGATGAAAGTACTTTCAACGATAGGGTGTTATTTGTGTCATAAACGTGGTTATTTATTTACAAACGCAGTATTTTTACATTGCTCGTTTACTTCAATTTTTATTTAACACTATATTAAGTGACTTGTACGGGTAGTGTGTACTTATACAGGGTTCCAGAACATATTTGCACTTATATTGTAAATGCTATTTGGGGGATTAATCTATTTAGTGTTTTTTTTTGCATTAAATTACCGTTGTTGCAATTGGTCCTATTATTTATTGTTACCCTATCTTGTTAATTTTGTAGCGACTAGTTAGGTAAGTGAGTACCCGAGGTCCAGCTTACTAAATCTACATCTGGATTACTGTTAGTGTATTTTTTTTCCAAGCTGGTGGCGCCCTTTCCAGGTGATTAACGGGTTGTTAATTACATTATTTATTTGACTTTATTTGAGAACCGCCCATCTTCGATTGAGGTTCCGGGAGGCTGACAGTAACCAACGAATTACTTACCTAATTTGCAGGAATTTCCTTAGGAAATTATTTTCAGGCGTCATAATCTTTGGATTCGTTTTTCATGCAGATTGCAAATGTGCAATTAGTTTTGCTCTAACAAATGATTTATTATTGATTTATTTAGTTTATAAGAATTATTGTTGAAAATTGTCATCTTCTGTTTGCAAGATTGTGATTGGTTAAAGAGTTTTTAATTATGTCATCTCTCTCCAGACAGGTTCTTTTTTGTCAAAAAATATTAATTGTTTTGGATGATCACCATGGTAACGTAACTTTGTTGACATTTGGGTATATAAATAAAATTTTGAAAGTTTAGCGTCACTTCTATCTTTAACTGAAACCGTTGCTGGTTTCCCATTTAAATTTGATACTTTTGTTTGTAACAATTGAATATTTATAATGATCAACGAATTATTTTATTAAAAAAGTTTTATAAAAGTTGTACGTGCCTTACTCACCAAGTTTTTTAAGAAAGTAGTGCTTCATTAACAAAAATTTTAAGTGCTCCGATTATAGATTATTGGTGTTTGTCATTGATAAAAAATTTTTCTGTAAATTTATTCCAATCGACGTTTGGTGGGTCAATGAACTTAACCTTAAAAATCTAAATGAAATTACAATAATTACAATAATTAATTAACAACAACGAGTGGAAGCTACGTTCCTACCTGTAATACAAAGGTCCAGCGAAGTTCCAGGCAAATGGATTCAATCTTTGGAAGTCTACGTAGAATCTGGTAAATGCGAAGCACAAAACACCATTCGACGTGAAGAAAGCACTTGGATGCGAAGAATTCAAGGTTAGATAAGAATAGCGCGCGCATGGAGAGGCAGTTAATCGGAAGAAAATATACATACAAAGAACTACATGGAAATAAAATTAGATGTCTGTAAATTAAATTAACTTGATTCTAAATTATTTAATAATTGTGTGCTTGTGTTTGTAAAAAGATCTGACAGTTAAAGTTCTTGAAAAGTTTAGGTTATTTTAAAATTCATTTAATTTCAATTTATCTAAATTTATTTAAATGAGATTTGGACTTTCCCTTTGCTAGCTTCTCTCAAGTTCAAATTTAAGAGTTCAATACTTGGATGCTCAATTACTTCAACCGAAATAAATTTAAAAATTACCCTGTGGTTAAATTTTGTTTTAAACAGTTTTTATTTTAAAAAGAGTGTCAATTTAGGATTGTGCTGTGGAAATAGATTATTTTTGCTACAGTTTATTAGTGCTTTATTAACCATTGAGTGCAATATATATATGTATGCACAATTTTATTCCCTGTCACACAGCAACTTTATTCGTCGCCACCCAAGTAAGGCGATACAAAATTAATTAAGGGGATCACAGCAATATATACGAGATAATTCAAAAGTTGCCAGTGTGCGGCAGGCCTTATACACAACTACTACGCTTGAATTACTATCGGATTACCAAAATGTAAATGTTCATTTCAGATCAATTAAGAACTATTAGTATTTAAAAAGCAAAATTAATTAGGTTACTGAAAAAAGAAGCAAGATTGAAACGCAGTCTGTGTTTATTTTTAACGGACTTGTTGGTCGGTACATTGCAAAACTAGAAATGTTTGTCGAAGCCCCGTTTTGATAAACTTATTGATTTCACTTAAACGTAGAGGTTGCTATAATATGTATTTTTTTTTATTATGAAGCTTTCACAGGCCTTAGAGGCCCATCGCTTTTGGTGTGAGACAAGGGTAAGTTAGTTTGTGCTATGTACAACAGAGCCCGACTCTGCGGGTTACCGTGTTGGTGCGTAACCATGCTTAACCTGCTGTTATGTCTGAATGTTTTTGTTTATGGTCTTGTTACTCCTCTAATGCGACCGTAATTCGAGGAGTGCCATTAATTTGACCCACTATGGCATATGGAGACCGGGACCCAGTACCGACCACCCAGAGAATTAAAAAAATATCCGACCCTTGGGAGATTCGAACCGGGAAGCGTTTGGACTATTACATCCAAAGCTTGGCTCTCTACCACTGAGCCATCCCCACCCTACTAGATGTGTATTACTAAATCTAAATTTACAGCAAAGCAGTTATCCACAAAGTTACTATTGTATCGTTTTCGTAATTTTCTTTACTTCTTCATCGGTCAGGCACATTATTTCAACGAAACCGCAAATCTAAATAGGTCAAGGTTAAATAAGAAATATGTCGCTTAAATTCCATCATTTAATACCACTTTTTTGCAATATCAAATAGAATGTGAAGAAGAACAACGTGCGAACTAACAATCCAAGCACAAACGTTTTATTAATATTCACAGTAGCGTAACATCACAATGGATCGAATATTAAAAATATCAATTACAATATGTTGAGTATCATTAATCGTAATTTATTAACATATTAAAATAACAGAAATAAATACCAATTGTTAAATATACCTGTTAACTGCAATGAGCTACAAATCATATCTAGGTATTTATATACAATTTGTTACCATCACTTCAGGAAATTACTGGCTGTATATGGATATATGGATATATACAGAGTCTGTTCAAATTCGTGCCTATTGTTTCGTGGGTGATAGAGCATCCACTATGTGGCGCGCTTTGATGTGTCAAATGTTAATACAATTTAAGTAGATGTTAATTAATTATGTGTTAGTAACAAAATGCCAACCTTGAGAAACAAATAAAATAAATAATATTTAAATGTTAAAATTTATTTGGGATATCATTTCCAAGTAATGCAGGTACAAAAGTATCATAAAAACCATGTTTCTGCATAAACATAGTTTGCCCCTGTCACATAATTAGTGTAAAAACTATGTATATAATACAAATTATTTGTTGAACTAATACAGTGTTTGTTGCACACTCTTTCTCTTTGGTTTATTACAGATTTTTCTACAAAAGAGTGCATGATAATGGTAAGGCTCTAAATCCCACGAGGGGGTTTAACCTGCAAGGCGGAACGTCAGAGCTTCCATATCCTTCCTCTCACACCCGGTTGTCGTGTTCCAAATTAATGACTTGTGGTGATGTGGTGAGCATCACACATTAGACAATTGCAATATTACTCCTTGTTCCTTCGAACGCAGGTACCCAATTATTTAAAGCGACTGGGTAGGTCGCCCGCCCGACCTTTCGCACCGGAGCCCTGTGCTCTAACCACTGGACCACACGGTGCTTACAAAAGAGTGCATATGGTTGCTAAAAGGCGGTACTTACACAATTTACTAAAACTGTACCATCAGTGCTTAGTTTGGCTAATGAATTTGAAATAATGTTGTCAAATTTATTATTCGGAACTACATAACAATTGCCAAAATAAATTTTTATTTTCATTTTCTTACACAGGGTGTTAATGAATACGTGTTACACATTTGTAGGGTATACACGGGATTTAAAATAGACCCACTTTTAATAAGAAACTCATATCCGGAAATGCACCATTTTTCAGCTAAGACTGAACTTAGGAGTAATGCTCATAATAGTTAAACACTACTAGTAATGCTCATTAGAATTTTATTTATTTGCCAAACGCTACAATAATTGCTGAAAATGACGATCACCAACTTCGATGCAAGTATTGCACCCGCAAGGCATATTTTGGAACAATCTTTCAAAAATGCTAGGCGTCGTTTGGAGTTCTTGCGCTGCAGTCAGAGTACGTGTTAGCAGATATTCTTCAGATTCGGCAGGCTCGTAAACCAGACTCTTCATATTGTCCCATGAAATAAGTCTAGGAGAGTTAGGTTCCGGGAGCGTGGCGGCCACGTTACTCGCCGCTCGGATAATTCAATATAGTCCCCGATTATTTGGTTGATGTAATTTCGCACGGCAAGCAAAAAGTGTGGTACACCGTCATGTTGCAGCCATATGTGTTGATGAATGCTCAATGGTACTTCTTCCAACAGTTCTGGCAATATTTCTTGCAAAAAGGTCAAGTAAATGGGGCCAGTGAGACGATGTGGAAAAAGGTACAAACAACATTCAGGTACAACTTGTCAAATGAGAACTTTCACTTGAGATGTGCAGAACAGGAAGCAAGACAGCATTCGGAAAAACAGAAAAGGAGATGCACCTACTCTCGGTTTCTTAATTCGTCGAAGTACACTCATGTTAGTAAACGAACGGGCTCGCACCCATTTGCTAACACAAGTAACGCGTACTTTTTCTCAGAGTGTACCCTATCTATAGTGGTCGACGTTTAGTAAGTAAATGAGCTCCGCTGTAGATAACAGAAATATGCCACTGCGCAACTGAATTCAAGTGAAATTTCTCATATGACAATCTGTAGATGTACTGAAGTACTGTTACATGCAGCTCGAAAACGGTTCATTTCTGGATAAGTGTTTCGTAATAAGAGTTGGTCTATTTTGAATTCTCTATATACCCTACAAAGTTGTAAAACGAAGCCATTGACACCCTGCATAATTTAAGACAGTATATTATTCCTTGAAGAATGGCGATGAAAATTTTAAATAACCTTTTTAATCTGTGTCATCTTATATTTTGTATAAGTATACTTCTTACGATGAGCATTTTTCAGTTTCGGATTAGCGCTTTATTTGTACACCACTAACTGAAAGCATTTATGTCTTTGTTAGTTGCTTGCAGATTCATATTTCCGACAAAGACGTATGTCGTAGTGACATCTGCGAACGAAACAACACCAACACCGTACGTGTGACGTATTCCATCGGCTGACGCGTTTAGTAGAAAGAAACATAGATACTTGAGGAATGTCGCGCTGATGCAACCAACGTCACTACTTAAATCTGTTTCCAGCAGTATTGAAAATGTTTTGGAGAATTATATGTCAATATGTTATTCAAGTCCCGACCCTGTATCCTACCAAAATTCCCACTTTCCCACATTCCTCGACATCCATACACCCACTCGCCAACACGCAAGGCAAGCGCGGCGTTTTATTGCCAAAAACCCTCTATGAAATACGATGAGATGCCAAGATTCAAAACAATAATACCCCAGGCAAGTAGAACGAAATGTTCAAAATCTTGCACTGAAGACTTTTCAGTCAGTCCCATGGATTCTGGGGGGGACAGAAAATTGACTTACAGAAACTTCCCCAGAAATAAAATAAATACAAGAACGTTTAAAATATTAACATGCAATGTGCGAACGCTGGCCTCAAGCGACAAACTCCTAGAAATACAAGAAGAGATAAAGTGTATAAACTGGGATATAATAGGACTATGCGAGGTTAGAAGACGTGGAGAACAGCTTCTTACCCTAAAATCAGGTTACATGCTATATTACAATGGTAACCCCGAAAATTCAATTGGTGGAACAGGTTTTCTTATACACAAAAAACACGTACAAAATATTATGACCATCAAGAGAATATCAGATCGTGTAGCGTACGTGATACTAACTCTAAC
>JABXWE010005110.1:0-82275 GCA_014611495.1 Limonius californicus
CTCTGCTGCCTTCTATGATTGCATTTTGAGGTATCTGGAATGCAGCTGTAGGTCTCCGGAACCCTTAAGTGTCCAGCGCTTTTAGGTATACCGGCTGCTTACGGACCTTCTGCTGTTGATTGTGGTTTGCGGAATATCGGTTAAAGTTACAGGTCTCCTTAACTTAGTCCAGCACTTTCACGCAACTCTGCTGCCTTCTATGACTGCATTTTGAGGTATCTGGGATGTACCTGTAGGTCTCCGGAACCCTGACCTTGTTCAGCGCTTTTAGGTATCTCGGCTGCTTACGGACCTTCTGCTGTTGATTGTGGTTTGCGGAATCTCGGTTATAGCTACAAGTCTCACTAACCTAGACCAGCACTTTTAGGAATCTCGGCTGCCTTCTATGATTGCATTTTGAGGCATCACGGATGCAGCTGCAGGTCTCCGGAACCCTTACCTTGTCCAGCGCTTTTAGGTATCTCGGTTGCCTACGGACTTTCTGCTGTTGATTGCGGTTTGCGGAATCTCGATTATAGCTACAAGTCTCTTTAACCTAGTCCAACACTTTCAGGTATCGCGGCTGCTGTTGATTGTGCTTTGCGGAATCTCGGTTATAGTTACAGGTCTCCTTAACTTAGTCCAGCACTTTCACGCAACTCTGCTGCCTTCTATGATTGCATTTTGAGGTATCTGGGATGCAGCTGTAGGTCTCCGGAACCCTTAAGTTTCCAGCGCTTTTAGGCATATCTGCTGCTTACGGACCTTCTGCTGTTGATTGTGGTTTGCGGAATCTCGGTTATAGTTACAGGTCTCCTTAACTTAGTCCAGCACTTTCACACAACTCTGCTGCCTTCTATGATTGCATTTTGAGGTATCTGGAATGCAGCTGTAGGTCTCCGGAACCCTTAAGTGTCCAGCGCTTTTAGGTATACCGGCTGCTTACGGACCTTCTGCTGTTGATTGTGGTTTGCGGAATATCGGTTAAAGTTACAGGTCTCCTTAACTTAGTCCAGCACTTTCACGCAACTCTGCTGCCTTCTATGATTGCATTTTGAGGTATCTGGGATGTACCTGTAGGTCTCCGGAACCCTGACCTTGTCCAGCGCTTTTAGGTATCTCGGCTGCTTACGGACCTTCTGCTGTTGATTGTGGTTTGCGGAATCTCGGTTATAGCTACAAGTCTCCCTAACCTAGACCAGCACTTTTAGGAACCTCGGCTGCCTTCTATGATTGTATTTTGAGGCATCACGGATGCAGCTGCAGGTCTCCGGAACCCTTACCTTGTCCAGCGCTTTTAGGTATCTCGGCTGCCTACGGACTTTCTGCTGTTGATTGCGGTTTGCGGAATCTCGATTATAGATACAAGTCTCTTTAACCTAGTCCAACACTTTCAGGTATCGCGGCTGCCTCCTATGATTGCATTTTGAGATGTTTCGGATTAGCTACAGGCCTGCTGAACCCTTGCCTTGTCTTAGGTATCTCGGCTGCTTACAGGACTTCCCTTGCGGGTCGCGGTTTGGAGCAACTGAGCTGCACATTCAGGATACCACCCTGTACATTTGCCTAAATCTTCTGTTTTGTTTTAACTCGGCAATTAGGTCTACATTTAACTATCATGTAAAAAAGGGGGTCTTTTTCAGCTATTTTAGATTAGAACCTCAGACGATCAATGGGTCATATGAAAACAGAAAAAAAACACAAGGGTGTGTAGCGTTACAATACATACAACAGGAAAATATATACATAATATCAAGCACCAATTGTAATAATCAAGATATATACAGCTTTATATAAAACTATGGTAGTGAATAATCATCCCTATCAATAACATTTTTATAAGAAAACATAATATACCCTAGTAAACTGCGCTGCATATTTTGCGGTCGATTTGAGAGATGTTGACAGCGAAATACCTACACACTGTAAAATTTGTGCTATTGTTGTTTGTATCTGTGTCTATAATAGCGTCAACTTATAAATTTATCAAATAGTATCAAGAAATACTAATAATAACTAGACGGTACAAAATTTACATTCGCTAAAAGTTAAATAATAAGGAATCGTCTGGGCCAAAGTGCGAACTATTGGGGTGAAAGATAAATCAATAACAAGTAGAAGTTTCTAACCCAATCACCCACAATATATGAAATTGTTAAATAAGCATGTGAGAAAGTTATTCTAGTATTTAGTGTAACTATAGGTATAAACTATTACTACCGGAACTATGAGTTGGTTATGTATTTTATGATTCCTTGTTAAAAGTAACAGTGCCAAAATATATAACGAAAATTTTGGCAAGAACTTTCAACTTGCATTCAAATGAAAATTAGACTAAAAATACATTAACGCTAGCAGATAGTTTTTACATTCGCAATAATATCTACAACAAATGGAAGGAAGTAAAGTCAGGTAAACTACTGTAGCGCGCAGCAGAAATTATAAATGTTCTAGAAAACGTAAAGTGACCAAATATTAAAGGCGAAGTTTTGGTATCAATAACTAACAAACAAATTATTGTGCTTACCTTTAAAACTTTGGTTTTATGGTTTATGTAGTATGTAAAACTCCCCCTGTTAAAGAGGGTTTTGGTGGTAAAGCTTCCTAAGAGGAGCAACATACAGAGGTCAAGGGAAACTCAAGAAGGGCAGTTATGCGCAGACAGAACCGGATTTCGACCGTACGGTTAAAGAGGTCATCAGGAGTGCTGCAATTAGTGCAAACTTGTAATCATAATTAAAGTTTTATGTGTGTCGATCGAAATCTAGAAATAATCATGGCAAAGCGAGAGGTTGCCAACGAGAGTGGAACAACATCTGCGAAGCCACCAAAGCGGGTGTGTTTGATTGCATATTTGACAATGAAATAAATAAACTAGATAGTTATATAAGCGTGCTTAACTGTCATCGAGAGTGAGTTTGAAATCTACTAGTTCTGGTTTAGTCTATTGGTTAGGAGAAACTTAAAAAAGTGGTGGATTATCTTATAATAAATCGATATACGACAATTTGTTCTAGATTGCTGATGAACAGTTATTGTTGACTGGTCTCGAATACATACTAGACAAGGTGTCCACCCACTTGCTCGACAACTGCTTGCTTCGCCAAACAGATTCCCGAGAAGCGATTTATTTTTAAATTACCATATTATCCGTAGACATTTAGTATATGCTGTTGGTAATTCTCAAAAACTTATATTCCTCTAGGGAATGTTCATAGTCAAAACCCGGTTGCCGGGTGTTGCATTTGAATTAGTATAGGATAATATATTATATATTTTTTGTTCTTAACTAGAAATGTATCTGTTTTTCATGTTGTACACATTTTTAAATTATTCTTAATTAATAACTTCTCACATCATTAAATTTGCTGTATTAATACACAAACAGCGTTTAAAGTTTCCAAAAATGTTAATAAACAGTTATCCACTCTGACTACTTCATAAACAAATGTTTCCTTAATATATCAAAATCTATATAAATAAATAGACACTCCGGGTTTAATTGTAAATCAAAATTATAATTATTTTACAAACGAACACGCTTAACAAAATATAAACTCGTTTTTCTGCGTTTATGCAGTTATAATTAGCACCGCTAGCAAGTAAGTAGCCGAGGAAACGGATAGCCAGCCACTGTCTTAGGCCTGCATGACGCACCACAGAATTTTGTACAAAGTGTTTTTCAAAATTTTGTATAAAATTTTGTTCCAAATTTTGAACATAATTGTGTACAAAATTCTGCAAAACACGTATTACACGGCAGAGAACTTAGTACAAAATTCTGTCTGTAAGCATACGCAAATAGGTGCAAATTACGTTGACATCTGTGAGAAAACTGTGAAAATAATCATGTTACTGTAGATAAAGTAGAAATCTATCAATGATTTAATAATCATTGGTTAATTTTGTTTATATAACCTCGAATGTTGCTTATCTTTTCGTGGCTTGTATTATTTTTGCGTTTTCAGGAAGGTTTTTTTTGTATATAAGTTATATTAAGTTTGTGTAGAATGGCCAGCGTTGAGATATTTTAAGTGGTACCCGTGGTAAAACATTTACGCCTTTGCCCCCTGTGATCATTGATGAACACTCGAAAGTGCTCGTTTGCGCATCGATTTGACGCTGTTTCTGTACAAAATTGTGTAGACTTTAGAGCACGAGCTACAGGATTTTGTACAAACTTTTGTACAGAAAAAATACTACAATGATTCAGTTTAAATTAACAATTTTTAGAAAAGGAGCGTGAAATTTATCTGGGTAGTGTTCTGCAAATGCAGTTTAGATAACCGCAAACGCGAAAGAGCGAAGAAAGTACCTCTTAGAGAGCAAGAATTTCTGTTATACCAGAGAACCAATACGATCATGGGCATAGGAACCATAGATACAAAGATACGAAAGTTACCAAGAAAACAAAAATGGCAGATGAGCGAAAAGCCAAGACAACAGATCGTTTGATGAAACTACAAAACATGCCGTCATGTAGTCGTTCCACTGTTCAAGAAATATCTTCGTTTCTTAGCTCCAGAACTGATGAAAATGAAATCATGAAGAAGAAGAGGTTGAGCTATTAAGAGTGCCATGTAAGTTTACTTAACTGTGTTTTACATTTTTCTGTAATAAACGTACGCATCTATTTTATTAGGTGAGGTAAAGCAGAATCGAAAACGTCGACAAACTGAGAGTTAGGTTGCCTTCTGTCGCGCTTGCTTGTGATAAAACTGGAATATCAGATCGCCCAGCAGCCACAATTGATTATGCTGCTTTGGAAGATATTGGTGTTTTATCACAAGACAATTCTACAATGACAACTGATAGAATGAAAAGCAGAAGAACAAGAAAAACAGAACGTATTGTCTGTACGAGTAAAATAGGAAATTCGAAAACGCCAATACTTGGGCTCTATTTGACGGAAGAAGAGACCATCCTATTGCCCAAGAAACAAACAGTAACACGCATAAGGAAAACGTATTAAAGAAGAACATATTTCTGTAGTAAGTGAACCTGGTTTCAGGTACTTCGGTCATACAACACCGGAGAGCAGCAGTGCTTTGCGCATTAAACGGTCTATTATCAATTTTTGGCACAAGATTTTGATACAGAAAACTTATTTGTGGTTGGATACGATCTTACCTTAGTTAAATTGGGTGTTTTATTTATTAGAAGAAGACTTACGTCCTCTTCTGCAGTGATCAATTTATTTATTCAATTTTAATGAACTCCATTGCGGCATCTGATAAAACAACAAGACGGCGAAACGTCTGGCCCACGCGGACTTGAAGGTGACACAGGACAACAGTTGGAATGTTACGAAACTCTTTCTGTGGTGCAATTGGGAAAAAATACAAGTAATCTTCTCAAAACGGACAGCAGATGATGTAATTTTAGCACAGACCAAAATTACCTTTTTGAAGTAGTGCAGGCAATCATGCACAATGGCTTACCATCGCCAACTGCAAGCCCTTCAGAATTCCGGTGGATTTTAGTAAATTACATTATGAAAGTTTGCGCCTCAGTTTGGTTTCGAGTTAAGACTTCAACCTTCGTGTGCTGAAGGAGTAAGACATTTATTTAAATTAATAGATTCTTACAGATTTTAACCGGATAATATAGGAGGGCAGCCTTTTAAGTTTTTACAAACGACCACTAGGTGGCTCTATTGAAATGTGTCATTACTATTTTCGTAAAATTTGACATTTGTTATTGTGAAAACAGTGGCAGCTTAGAAATTGACCGAGTAGTTTGTTTACAGTGAGCGTTTAAACAAAAGTTTTTGTAAAAAAATGGAAATTTCACATTAAGGTTTCCGTTGGATAACTTATTACGATTTCACACCATCAGAAAAGACTATTTACAATTGCTTTGCAGAATATCGTCGTGGTGGTGCGTCTGTCATTGATGCATTTCGTGAAGGTCGACCAAAATCGGTTGTTATTCCAAAAGCCATCTATGCCGAGAGTAACATGATTGAAGAAGATCGGCATGTGATTTACAGTGAGATAGAAGCATCCTTAGGCATATCGAAGACTGCAGTACATTCGATTTTTCATGAACATTTAGCTGTGAAAAGGATCTGTTTCCAATATATTCCGCGTAATTTCACCGAAGCTCAAAAAAAGGTTCGTGTTAATTGGTGTAAGGAAATACTCAACAAATTTGACCGAGGAACTGCAAAATCCGTATACAACATCGTAACAGGTGACAAAACTTAGATATACTCGTATGAACCGGAAACTAAACAACAATTCACTGTTTGGGTGTTCCAAGATTAACCGAATCCCACAAAAGTTGTTCGTTCACGAAGCACTTCCAAGGAAATGATCGCTTGTTTCTTCGGTTGTACTGGACATGTCGCAACAATTCCTTTAGAGGATCGCACAGCAGTTAACGCTGAATGGTATACAACAATTTGTTTACCAGAAGTCGACAAAATCAGGAAAAGCAACCGAAAACGTCGCATCATTCTTCATCATGACTATGCCAGTTCTCACACAAGACGTCAAGCAATTGATTATTTGAAGGAAAAAAACATCGAATTAATGTCTTATTGCCTGTATTCACCTGATTTATCGCCTAACGACTTCTTTGTGTTGCCGAATGTCAAACAGAAAAATGCGTGTACAGCGATTTTCATCACCTCAAGAAGCTGTTGAAGCCTTGAATTACAATGTTTTTTAGATACCTACCCCAGAGTGCAAAAATGTTTCGTGAATTGGTTTGGACACATGCAAAAGTGTATAAATCTTAAAGACGAATATTTTAAAAAGCAATAAATCAGTTGTCCCAAAAAAATTAGTTTTTCCTAGTTTTTGTAAAAACTGTAAAGGCTGCTCTCGTACTGAAAATTAGTCATCCCCATGACGTGCCTCGCATTCTAGTTTTCAGACCTTTCCATCACTCCAATCTTCTTTGAGGTTTCTGGTTTCCATGGCTTTACTTATTTCATTTCTCTATTCTAATCTGCATCTTCCTTGTTTCTCCCTTTGAGATGGTTTCCATTTCTCCATTGAGCATCTCTTTTCTCTCGTTCATTAAACGTGGCCATGCCATCGGTGTCTCTTCGCCTGAATGGTTTCTATAACATCGAGTCTACTTCCCCTGTCCTTCTTATTTCTTCGTTTCTTATTCTATCAAGGTTAGCCAATTTACAACTTTCATTTATTTCTTCTACTTTACTTCCCACACTTACTCCTCATAGCTTCTAATGCTCTTTACTATATTTTTGTATATAACTCCTTTCAAATGTTTGGTTATATGTTGGTTCTATAATATAGAGTGAAGGTGCCTTATCACTTTTTTTCCTTGCCTAATTCTACTTTTAATCTCCTTTTTAGAACTAGCAGCATTAGTAATAATAATTCTTAAGAATTTACAATACCTGTGCTGCTTTACGGTATATTCTTCCAATTTTTTCATGTCTTCATCTCGACCACCAGCCACCATATATTGAGATTTGTTCGCATTTATTTGTAATCCCCAACATTTCCATTAACTTTCAGAACGTATAGTGTACATCCTGTTAGTTTTTGCACAAATTATTTGGTCGTCCCGTCCCCGAAATGATATGTAAGCAAATAATCATCATCTATTTGATATTCTTCTGCACTTTCTTCTCCAAACCTCCAACGCAGCATTTAATATTAAATTGTTATAAATAATAAAAATGTCCGTTTCCTAAACATTTAGCAAAAAACTGAGTTTTTTTATTCCCAAATCCTTTTTCAAATTCGAAATATTTTTTAAATTGCAGTCGGCAATCGGCCCTCGGATTCCAAACGGATCGGTTTTTGAACAATTCGGTTCTCAGCCAACTTTTTTTGAAAACGAAGTCTCGGTTGTCGAACTTAAATTCGGGTTTAAAATACATTTTTCGTTATCACTCTTTACTGAATATACCACTTGGATCCCAGTCAACCGACGCCAAGCAAATTTTTCAGAAATGGGAAAAATAATACGGGTTTGTGGAGAAACATCACCCCTAACAAAAAAGCAGCAAATAGAGTAACTTCCGGCAATTTCTTTAGGTTCTTAGGTTCTTTAGCGAAGCGGAAGAGAGAAAGAACTTTAGAAGACTCCATTCCATACAATATGCCATTAGGTCTCCACAGTACAGGTAAAGTTCTACAATATTAAAATTTAGGCTTTCGAATGGATTAATACAATTTCTTATAGAAAAATTAGTTTCAGTTCTCGAAAACCCTTCTGGAACGTATTAAATTCGAAAACCAAGGGTCCACTGTAGTTGTGTTGGACTACAATATTTTCTACAACTGACGCATAAAACAGTAAAACTTACATCAATCGAATAAAGTAAATTTGATGAATACAGATACATACATACATAATATTTATTTGAATTTTTGCTGTAATTATACTAGAAATAACACAAATGTTGTATTTCCAATATAATATGATTTCGAGTGATTCACAAATAGCATTGTGTGATTGGTTAACAAGATATGAGTGAAGTTTTCCCTATAATACCTTGCAGGCGGATATTGTCACTGTGATATACACGTAATTGGATAGAAACATGGCAGTTGTCAAACGTCACTGCTTAATTTTGATCACATGACATGTGAGTGAAGTAATTACATCCATCGTGTACTTAATAACATTAGTTTTTCAAAAATTTCTACCTTTTTTATCTAAAAATTCTTCAGGAACCTTTTCAAAAATCGTCAAGTTTTGTTAGTTGGTCTGCAATAACTAATACAAAATTGCATAATTGAGTAGCACAATCTATAATGTCGTTTTAAAATATGCCCGCTATTAACTATAGTTGTTGCTATGTGATCAAGCAAACTTATATTAGCAAAATTCACATAACTATTTTTATATAATTTAAGTTTTTGGAATAAAATCGACATTTAGCAGTAACAACTCTGCAAATCTTAATGCAGTAAGGCGTTGAAAACCTGTATTTTATATTATTATTTTCATTTGACCACTAGAAATGGTCAAGTAAAGGTTGAATGAGAAAAATCTTAAATACTTCATTTGGTTATTTCTTAAGAGCGCTGGAGTGCAGATTTTTAAGCTGTAAAATTAAAACGGATGAGCTAAAACGTTATTCAGATTTGTCGGCTTTAAAAGAGCGAGATCAAATATAAACGAACATATTTTATTATACTTTGAGAATTGATTCGTTTTTCAAATCGTTGGCATTTTACTAATAACGCGAACATTTAATTTTAATATTCAGGCCTCTGGGATGTCAGTACAAAATCCCTTGAATAATTTCTCACAGCGGATTTCCGTAACGTTCTGGTGACTTTATAATAATGCAATTTTATAGAGGATTCAGCTGCATCGTCACTTCCTGAGCGAGTAGTTCGAACTGTAAGTGCTGACACAGTAAATAATGGCAACAAGGAAATTAAATTGCGTTTGACAGGAGAAGTTTCGCGGCAACGAAACAGTTTTCACGTGCTCTAGCCTTATTTATGCATCAACTTTTAAGTTTATTGTCGATTTATTGCCTGCTACAAGTGAAAACTTTTAGATCTTGTTAGCCAAACGTAAAAGAACAACTGAGCATACCTTAAACTTCTAATAAGATAAATTACCTCCCTGTTTAAAGTGCGAAATATTTTAACACTTGCTGTAGGAATGATGAACATAAACGAATTGTTAACCGGAAAATTACGTCCTGAAGTAATTATAATTAAAATCAAATTTTGACGCAAAGCTGCCATTAGGTTCGTAACTTCTCTTCTTTAATAGTAATTAGTTCTGAATAAATAAACTGAAAGTTCCTGAAATAAATGCAATAAGTCTTTTAATGGTCTAAAAGTTAATTATAACTGTAACGGTACATTTCAATTAACAAAACTGTTGAGTAGAGTTTGTTATTTGACAAAAATACAAGGCAATGTCTTTAATTGAATCTCTTTCACGCAAAACGTTTGAATTGCCTTAAGAATACTTTCATTAAAAACTGTATTAAACGTTCTTTCACTTCGCAGGCATTCAAACATGGATCGATAGAATATTAAATTTACGACGATTTCACGCGCCTTACACAGACTACTAGAAATTTTTTAAACCGAGAACGGCACGGATTGACTATTCAAAATGTGATGCTTTTAGAAACTTCTGTTCCAATGTTTCAAAATTGCCGATTGAGTTTAGCAGCTCCGAAACCGTGAAATAAAAGAAAAGTGCAAATGAAAATTCATGATTTATTGAAAAGAGTCCCTTCAGGACGAACAATCTCTTCAACGGAATAGACGCCTTCAGAAGAGTGACTCAATAAACTTTCAGCTTAGAAGTTTTGCCAATTTTAAATTAATTGATTAAAACCAAATGGATTAATATGGATAAAAGAATGGAAATTAATGGAATATTATGCTGCAGATTTGCTTTGTATTTCATAATTCAATAAAAATTGGTAGGTAAGTATTCTAATATTCACAAAGGAAGGTGTCCTCGCCACAATTACTGTATTTGTATTTACACACCAATAATACTTTTTTTAGAGGCCAGTTGTCCGCTAAGTGTTTACAATTTTTAAACAGTGTATATTGTTTGATGTGATCCTATGTTTTTAAATTTAATTCAAGTTTCAATCTGAGTTTGAAGGAAAGCTACTTTACAACTGCCATTCAGATCAGTGTATCTAACGCCAATGGATTCTGTTCTGTGTGGATACCGCAAGAGCAAGGTTTGAATACCAAAATTTAATATTATGGGAGATTTGGACGGGCAGATCACAACAAAAATTACCGTAAAATGTAACGCTAATTACTTAATAATATAACGTTGACTACTTAATTGTCAATCAATAAAGGGAGATTAGTACGAACATTTATTCAACTAGTAAGAAAATAAATTTATAATGATTTCATTTATTGTATGAGAAGAGGTAATGAAGTACTTATTAACTGCTGAGTTGGCATTGAAAATAGTTTTCAAATGAGATATCATATCATTAAAAACATAGACGATATCATTGTTCTGTGTCACGTGATCCATAGTGACCATAAATATGTAAACGCTACTTTTTTTTGTATATTTAATTTGCAATCAGAATATAGATATACATTCTATGATTACTTCATCAGTTAATAAAAAAATTTGACATTTCCCAGTATTTTATAACAAACGAGTGACCTCGGATTTAAGGAATTAACTCTTTTAAGGGTTGTAAACGTGAAAACGTACAATGTGTTATATCTCTAGAAATGAAATAAGCATTAAAATTAGTAGAAAACGTTTCTACAACATGGAGTGATCATGCCTCATAAGATAACCTTCCCCATTCAACCGTTTACGCTCTAGGAAGCCCAACAAGAAAATTTCAAACGATAAGGCCCACTTTGTAATACACCATTGAAAAGCTCTTACAAAATGCGATTCAATAGTGTCAAATTTTTTAACCCGACTCGTTTCATAAAAATAGAATGGCCTCCAAGATTGTGATGAACATTTTCTACGGGATCGCTTTAGTGCATCGTACAACTGCGACAAGGAATAGTTCAGGAGTTCCGAGCTATTTCACAAGAAACCTTCAAAAATGTCAGAAGATAATGTGAGAGTAGATTTTACTATTGTCTAGAGCACAGTGGAAATCAGTTTGAATATTTACAGTAATATTTTTAAATGTTAGTTACAGTAATGGATTCAGCACCTTTTGGGCGTCGGGGTCTCCTGACGGTCGCCATGACGTGTTCGAATATTTTTAGCGCCGCACAAGCCAAAAAAGGGTCTAAATTGATCATTTTTGGGTAGCCGTCGCCGAGTTGCCGTCTAACGTAGTCGCCTGCGAGGTTCGATAGAGCTATCCTTGCTCTAGAATTTTGGTAATGCGCGTTTTTCTCGAAATGATCACGTTCTTGCCGAAAACCGCCGGGGTCGAAAGACGACGGAGCTCAAAGATCGGGAGCCCATTTTTGAAACAGGGGAACGATAGCCCTGGGTACATGCCTTAGGCTGCCTGCAACAGCCCCATCCGGATAACCCGTACCGTTTTCCGCAGGTAATCCTTTCCATTTTGAAAAGCCTACAAGATTTTGGCCTGTGTTTTGGAAAAATCAAAACTTTTCCAAGGCTTGTATTTTCTAAAGTAGACGAACTAGAGAAATAGCGCTGTTAGAGAGAGCGTTGCGAATACTACTCGATAATATTTTCTATAAATGGCCATAACTCCAGAACCACGCCACCTAGTGAGGTGCGCTTGGGGCTGCTAGTAGCGATCTTCCGAGTTCGATAAAACGGTATGAGCGAAACCCCATCCCCAAAACCTTTCGGACGCACATAACCTCAAAAACAATTTCTGCAGGTTGCAATCGGTTCCTTGCCGATCGGTTGCTATGGCAACCGGGTCAGTCTGCTTCTAGAAGTACGTCAGGAATATGTGTCGATAGAGCATATTAGAGCACCAGCCAAGTACAGCCACTTGTTCACGAACGTCCCTGTCACATGAGACACGAAACTGGAATTTTTAGGAGTATAAAATTACCAACGTTACGGCAATTGCTGAGGCGGCGCTAAACACGGTCGGCTTATTATAGTTATGCAAAAGATAGGCGGATATATTTTCATTTGAAGAAAATAAACTCGACCGCGAATCTTGACTTGCTGGTCGGTGGTGAAATTTTAAAGTCAATATTTCAAACATTTGCTAATTACTATTACAAGTGTGCGCAGTGCTTGGGTATAGGAGCCTGTGTACTTGGGCCCATCAAGGTCGCGCTTTAGCACGTCCGAATCGTCGGAGGGCTGTGCTGAAGGACCGTCCACACCCCAAAGTCGCCTACTCTCCCTAAAGGGCAGAAAATTGTTTGTAACCCTTGTATCTATCGGCGCTCACTTTTAAAAATTACAATTCCTTTCCTTCCTTCCAAACGCTTCTTCACCATCTCCCTTTCTTTTCCCCAATTCCTTTGTTTCCCTTTCTCTCACATTCTTCTAACGCTTGATTGATTGATTTATTTGAAAGAGCGAGATCTAGAACGAGGTTTTCCAAGCATCTCTAAGCACTGCAGCCATCATTGGCTTATTGTACACGCTTACTCCCTTTCTCTTCTTCTCTTATTTTCTTTTGTTGACTTCTCTTCTCTTTTCTCCACCCTTCATTCCCGCCTTGATCCCATTGTCTCATTCGCCTTTTCCTCCTTCAATCACTTTTCTATTTAATTCTATTTCCTTGCCCTTTCTTCCCCTCTCTTCTTCCCTTTCCCCATTTCCCCTTCTTCTTCCTCTGCCTCCGTTTACTCCCCCTCCTACGAATTGCCCACCCTCTTCCCCTCTGCTATTCTTCTTTTCTTTCTTTTCCACCCCAGTCTTGCGTCCCTTTCCACCACTTTCTCCCCGCCCCCCGTCCCACCGGAGACATAGCAATTTCTGGGGAATGTTACGAAGCATCCCATCCTTCGTCGCCATTACCCTCCTCTGCAAGGCTGATTAGTATTAATATTTATTTGTGAGATTGGAATGTTTAGAAAGAATAAGAAATTTATTAGTGCTTTTAAGATCTGCTAAATTACACATCACGTTTTATGAACAACTATTGATGTCTTATAGATATATTACAACCAACACTCTATTAGTTGTAATTCGATGAAAACGTTTTATTTATTTAAGATCTAATGACATACACATTTGACAATGCTGTTCCTACGTTAGTAATGTATTTTCGTTTTTCTACAGGCACCTCCAAGCACGTTTACAAAACTCAATCAAATATTTCAGGCTACGTATTTTTTGTGGCGGTAGAACTTAATTAACTAATTAATACACCGTTTTAAGGGAATTTTATATCTTAAAACAAACAAATACCATATTAGTGAATTGCCCATTGTGTTTAGTACCGGCTACTGTATCGGGAGGTAGTTTTATAAAGTTATTGAGCAGAGGTATTCAGTAGTGACTATTGTATTCGGTTGACGAGATGGCATGAAACAGGAATGCGACTTAATTCGTCTTTCAAAGAAAATTCGCCTACTTGGCACTGGAATCCCTGTTCTGCTATTATGTATACATTTCTTTCGCACTAAAATATGTTGCACTGAATTAAAATACGAAATAATCCAAAAGCGGTATAACAACAGCAATTAAATTTAATTGTTTTTATAATTAATAAAATTTTTCTGTGTGTTATTGAAACTGTTAATGTAGTAGAAAACAACAGAACACGCCCCGCAACAACAACAAACAATATTAGTAATGTTAACAAACAACTTTATTAATATGAAACAAAATCCTTGGTAATAATAACTCGAGAAAATTAGCAAATGATACTTCAGCATCTCTGAACAATTTCAGAAATAATGTCAAAATACAACTAAAATTTTAATGTTTATATTTAGTCACTCCGGTTATATTGGTAAATGTTTTTGAAGCCAGTGTAAACGCTGCCAATTTATCTACTGTCTGTGTTTCCTTCTAAACATCGCCCTGCGGAAATAATTTCAGTTGCATTGACCCGGCTCGTATTTTGGTGTTTTATATCAATTTCGAAACACCAAAATATCTATACTCCCAATAAAAGCTTGCACATGATATTGTAATTATAATACTTTGGCTTTTACAATTAGTTGCAGGTATTGACTTGCAGACTAAGAAAAGTAGTGAATTCCACATTAACAAATAAATAGTTATTCAATAAAAATTCTTCTTAAAATTAACCTGAATATTACTTCTAACAAATTAATTTAAAATAGTCATCATACTTATTAGTATATTCGTTTGTATTACCCACACAAAAAGCAAACCTTCCCGTCTCAAGCGATCCGAGGGAATTATCTTAGGTATACCAACCATTTTTTCCTCAAAAGTTATTCTAAAGCATCTTCACAACAGCGAGAAGGAATACACAAACTCCGAGAGAGGTATTTGGGAAAACGGAGGAATTAATTAAAAAAAATTGTTTTCGCCGTTAGAGGATTAAGGAGTGAATTGTCTTTGCTTCACCCCGCATGTCATCTCGTCAGTGGAGGAGATTGTAAATTTGTACCAACTCCTCTTACAGCATTTTTCCATAATTATTATTGTAGTCGACAAAAATGTTTGATTGTATGATAAATGCACCTACAAGCGGTGCACATCAACATAAAGTAATAGAAAGAAACACTGAAAAACTCGACAATTAGAGTGTTTATTATTTAATTTTTCTATAAATGAGTACCATGAAGTATGAAGAGCAACTACAGAAAAACAACCTTAGGCCAACAGTCCTTGAACAAAATAACTTTACATTCGTTTCTCTCACCCTGTTCGACGTTCGTATTGTAAGTTATAACAGTTTAACCTCCAGTGATATCTTGCAGGCGAGTGACATTTAAGAGTATCTAAAGCATGTAGACGTTCATTTTGATTTTCAAAGACCACTGCACTATCAATTTCACGAAACTCATTATTTTATCTCCTTATACATTAGCATACAAAATTTAGAATCCAAACATATCAGCTTTAATAAGTAACAAACATAAAGGAAACTAAAACATGTATTTCTATTTTTACTTTCATGTTATTCGGATTATCCGATTATAATGATAAAAATGTGCATACCTAGCAACAGCACAGCAAACAAGCTTCACTTTTCTAAGATTGAAACTTAAAAGTAGAGGATTGTAGCGGAATCCAAGAATAAAGAAATGGCCGTCTTTGGGGTGACACGCCGATTTTTCACAAAGTTTTTATTTATTTTTAAGGGGGCATTATGATAGATTTGACATGTTTACAGTTTATAGTCATAAGTCTCCTCAGTGTTCAGTGCAGTTGAAAACCGTTTGTTGTACTTATAAATGACAGCTATGGATGGTCTTACTAAATTGTTGGAACACGTCCAGTTACTATATAAATCTTAAACTTCCCTAACCTTGCCTGGCTTGTTTCTCTGGATTTACATTTTATAGAGAAAAATACTATATTACATATTGTATCAGGACATTTCAAATATTATTTTATTAATTATATTATTAAGTTTTTTCAAATGATTGAGTGTGCAGCCATTGCAGATTCATACACGAATGCAAGCAATGTATGGAAATGCATGTACTACGTGTCCAACTGTGAAGGAAACGTGCTGAAAGTTTAAGAATGGAAAAGAGACGACAATGGATGAACCGCGACCAGGTGCACGGTGTACTGCATTAACAGAAAACAATATGGCATGTGGGAAAGACCTTATTAGAGATAATCGTGGAATTTCAATTAGAGAAATTTCAGAAATTGTTGGTGCGAGTGTAGGATCTGTCCATGATATTGTTCGTAATTTGACTTACAGCAAAGTTTGTTCGCAAGGGATTCCTCGTCTCTTCTCTAATGAACAAAAATGCTTACGAATGGGCTTATCTCTACAACACCTAACAGACTATAGGGAAAATGGTGATGATCTACTTCTGTCAATAGTTGCTGCTAACGAAACTTGATGCCATTACTACGAGCCTTACAATAAGGTATCGTCGATGTAGTGGAAGCGTTCAAGTGCATCACTGCTGAAGAAATTTAAAGCACAACCTTCTGCAGACAAGGTGATGTTAAGGTTTTTTTTACCGTGAAAGACCCTTGTTGTCAGAGTTTAAGGAACCTGGAGTAAATGCCAATGCCAATTTGTGCAATGAAACTTTGAACAAGCTTCATCAAGCAATAAGACGGAAACGTCCAGGAAAACTTACGGGTGGGGTCATTTTGCTTGCGATTTCCGTATTTTTGGACCGCTGAAAAAGGCATTAAAAGGTTGGCATTTTGAGTCTAACGGAGAAGTACAAATACCTGTGGAAGACTTCTTCAATCAGCAACTACAAGAATTCTATGAGCAGGGTATACGTCGGTTAGTAAAAGAGTAGGATAAGTGCCTTAACTATGACGGCAAATATTTGTAATTAAATTGTTGAATAATTTTTTTATAAAACAAAGATGGGTTTCAATTGAACACACCTCGTATTTTCGATTTTGTGGTTATTATTTCAGTAATCACAGTCGAATAAACGAGATTGTAACTGAAAATCCCCACTGCTGTAAATGGCTAAGTTTAAGCAATAAAGAAGTAAAAATATCTCAAATACAATGACTTCTATTCTCAAAAATTGTTAACCCGATCTTTAGAAGCTAATTCGAAATTAAGAGGAAAAAATTTAAATAATTCTAATATGGTAGTTCCTACCTACCACATGAGATTTATGTGTGTTCCAATAAATAATTAAAAAAGTTATAAATACCGACACAATCAGAAATAAACCGATTTCTTCTGTTTTAAGTCATAAATTATTATTAATTAAATTCTTCTTAATAACTCATAGACTCAATATTTTCCATCACTACTAACTTTTTCATTTATGAAATGTGGATAAATAAATGGATTTTTAGCAGTGTATTTCTATGGCTCCTACACCCTTAAAGACTACATTTACATTGGAATATGTATGGTTTTCAAGTTTAGTTTTGTTGAATATCTGACAGAACACCACCTCTAAAAGATTCAACTATTGATATTGTAAATTAGGAACTTCAACGGTTGAGAGAAAATCAAACTGTTCTTACATTTTCAGTTAAAAACATTACCCTAGCCTTGTTTGGTAAAAAGTTATACCAAGTATTGTCCATTTATGGAAAGAATTTATGCAGTATAAATTTGTAGATACTCTTTGAAAGTGGCAGAATCAAACATCACATTCTTGATACCATTTTTATTTACTAATACTGGTGAACATTTCTTATCGCCTTATAGACATGCTACTTAGTAATAAAGCACTAACTTTGACCACAAAAAATATAATTTAAAAGAATATAATATACATGCATGATTATCACCTACTTCTTACGTCAGATTCAGAGCAAAAATCACGAAACATATTAGTAATGGAACCTAAATTTCGGAGCACACAATGCAGGAAGGTATTCACAGTTTTACTATAGGAATAGTCTCTAATCGGTTTCAGTTGTCTTTCAACCAACATTATATTAAAATGTGTGTGATGCTACTATCACCACAAAATTCTAAATGTTTTCACTCCCTTGCTCCTCTCCTTACAGAGAGACCACCGATTAAATAAATTAACAAAATTGAAGGATCGCTTAAGCAAAAAATGTGAATAACAAAGGCGTACACTTCTTTAAAATTTAAATTTGATTCTAATACAAATAATTCTTTAAAACCAACTTAAATGACCACTTAATTGTTATTACAAGAGCTACAAGGTCATCGTCTAAATATATGTCTACCGTATGCAAAGTAATCAAATTATACACATTTTCGGAATCAGAAACGTGTACATCGGTAGTGATGATCGAATTATTCATATTGAACATATTCTCTTCAAGTAACGATAAAACAGTTGGCTGATTTAACACATGAAATACTTAACTTGATGACATTTATAAATTAAATCCCTAATCCATTGAACTCTATTAAAAAAATCGTTTTATAGGAAATTGTTAAATTAAATTTTAATAGAAATCTTATCTGCCCGAGCCGGTGTTTGGGTAAAGTTAGCAGAATATTCAAACGGGCTTAACTTGCCAAGGTTAAACACACAATCGATTTTCTTCCTTTAAAGACTTATTAAACACTCAAGTTTCCTACCTTAAAATTTTTTATGTAGATGTAGTGGCGAAAGAAGTTATAAAGTGTTCCCTTGCACTCTTTAGTCTATAATTCGTTCTTGAAAACCTCGCACACAATTTCAACTTATGAAAATTTAAGTTCGTTAAAGTTTGTTGCCACAGAGAAAAAGCACTTTTAATAGTTTTTAAAATTTTTCCTATCGAGCAAATGTATCTGAAAACTACCGAAAACTTCCAGTAAAGTTCTCGCAATAAATTTAAGAAAGCTGAAATTTATAAAGCTGTTTGCGTTTTTAGTTTGCGACCCTTTCAAAATTGAAACCGGTTAAAATCGCGCAATTTTGAAAACGACGAGTCGCACGGCCTTTCCCCATTGACCGAAAGCTCCGAAAGCAGCGAATCCGTAGTGAACACTAGATTTGTTCTGTATTGTACGGTTAGTTCGCAAGCTCAGGATCACGGACGAAAGAGAGTTCCGAGGGATTCTGCGCCCAGGCACGTGCTGCAACACCGATAAGCCATTCATAAATATCGTTTTATGGCTTCCAAAACTGTATTTATGGAAGAATAAATAGCTTAAGTTGACAATAACAGAGATAATGTTGTTGAAGTTAAGTCAGGTGTCGGGTCAGTCTTGAAAGCACTTTAGATATCCGCATCTCCACCTTGATAAATAATAAGTTTCAATCCTTTAAGGTTTTCAACAAAAATTTCGTATATAACAAAAATGTTTCTGGTATCAATAATTCCTTAAATTAGTAAGAGAATGTGCCTTTCAAGAATAAATTATATTAGCGGTTACATAATACATACATCCTCACTCTAACTATTACATTAAACAGTTAAAGGTCACAACGTCTTCTTTGATGCTATTATATAAACAATTCTGCGAATTATATTAGCTTACAGTGTAGTCATTGGAAATTATTTATTAGTGATAAGCTACTTGTTCCCTAAAAAATTCCGTGTAGTTAAACAACACTTAATTGTTTATGTTGTAGACGTAAAAGTAGTTATACATATATAAGTTACTGTTTCATTCATATACTGTTGTTTACTGTCGAAAGAAAATTGTGTTTCTTGTATGAAGAGGCAGTTTTAATGCAAACTGGATTCAAAATCCATTTTACTACATATACAATCAAAAAGTTAACTTTTATTTTAACATTTGGTGTCTTCGGGGCATACAAGGGTTTCCTATTTTTGTACGTTGTTATAGCAATTTTCCATTTCTCGTGTCGTTCTTCTAGAGATTTCGTATTTCTTTTTTCTGTGTCTTACATGCCTACAGCCTTCTTTTCGAGTAGGTCCACTTGCAAAATAATAAAAGAATTTGTAAATTTCATATTCGCGGCGAACAGTAGAGAAAAATGAAGGACACTCCCTTCTGCAATTATTATACAATTTTATAAAATTCACTAAAGTATTTCAACATATAATTTCGATAATTTAAAGTTGGCTCTAGAAAAGCTCAAATCAATCAGTTGTGCTGGTCTGAAACTTTTCAACAAATTCTAGTAAATAGCCTTATCAACTTGACAAGATTATTTAGAGAAGCTATAAAGTACGAGGGCGGCCCTTTTTACAAAAGCTAGGAAAGAAAATAATTTATTTGTAACAAACTGTTTTATTGCTTTGTAAAAAATTAAGCTTCTAAGATTTATACACTTTTGCATGCGGTTAAACCAATTCTCTAAACATTTTTTCGACTCTTAAGTTGGTATTTCAAAAAGATGGTTTCTGAAGGCTTCAACAGCTTCTCGAGGTGATGAAAATCCCTATCTGCGCATTTTTTGTTTGATCTTCGAGAACACAAAGAAGTCGTTAGGCGTACGGGCAATGAGACCTTAATTGGATGTTTTTTTCCTTCAAATAATCAATTGTTTAACGTGCTGTGTGAGAGCTGGTATCGTCATAATGAAGAATGATGCGACGGTTTCGGTTGTTTTTCCTGATTTCGTCGATGATTTCTGTCAAACAAATTGTTGTATACCATTCAGCGTTAACTATTCTTCGATCCTCTAAACTCTAAAGAAATGGTTGCCACATGTCCAGGACAACCGAAGGAACAAGCGATCATTTTCTTGGAAGTGCTTCGTGAACGAACAACTTCTGTGGGATTCGGTTCATCTTGGAACACCCAGACAGTGGATTGTTGCTTAGTTTCCGGTTCATACGAATATATATAAGTTTTGTTACCTGCTACGACGATATATACGGATTTTGCAGTTCATTGGTCGAAATTTTTGAGCATTCCCTTACACCAAATAACACGAGCCTCTTCTGAGCTTCGGTCAAATTATGCGGAATAGATCGTTTTCACAGCTAAATGTTTGTGCAAAATCGAATGTACGGCAGTCTTCGATATGTAAACATGTATCTACCTCACTGTAAGTCACATGCCGATCTTCTTCAGTCATGTTACGCACAGCATCGATCTTTTTTGGAATAATAATCGATATCGGTCGACCTTCACGAAATTCATCACTGACGGACGCACGACCACGACGAAATGCTGCAAACCAATTGTAAACAGTCTTTTCCGATGGTGCTTCATTACCAAAAGTTGAACGAGCGATTCTATTCATTGTTGTTGAGTTAGGCCTTTACTGAAATAGTAAAAAAGCATCCAACGAAAACCTTCACGTGAAATTTCCATTTTTTCACAAAATTGTTTTTCTTAAACGCTCGCCAAAACAAACTACTCGGTCAATCTCTAAGCTGCCACTATTTTCACTATAACAAATGTTAAATTTTAGGAAAATAGTAATGACCCATTTCAATAGCGCCACCTAGTGGTCGTGTTTAATAAGTAAATTGCTGTGAAACGTAATGTTCTTGAATCCACATCTAATAGTTATTGTTAATTGAATTTTTATGACTCACCATGACACCACATCATTGCACGGTCCTAATTAAAAAAACATCCGTCCAGATGGCTATAAGACAAATTGAAATTAATGTCGAGTTAGGCTGGAGCATTTTTTTGCTCTACCACTTCATAGTCTATCTTCTTCTTCATCATTGGAGGTTGGCAACAATTTGGGCAAAATCGTTTCTGTTCTTGGCCGTTCTTATTAGTGAATTGCTGTTCATTCCTGTCCAATCTCGAATGTTTTTGAGCCACGAGCACTTCCTTCTACCTGGTCCTCTCTTCCCTTCTATTTTGCCTTCCATAAGTAGTTGTAAAAGTTAGTATTTGTTGTTACGGTAAACGTGCCCAAGGTAAGAGGTTTTTCGTTTTTTTACAGTACCTAATAGTTCTCTGTCCCTTCCCATTCTTCTTAATACTTCTTCGTTTGTGACATGATCCGTCCATGATATACGAAGCATGCGTCGGAATATCCAGAACTCAAATGCCTGTATTTTCTTTTCTATATTCTTTCTCATAGTCCATGTCCATAGAGCAACGTTGAATATATATACCATTGACTGAAACTGTAACGTGTGTTAAGGTTCAGAATACGATTTGTTAATAACTTCTGCATGTTCATGAAGGTTGTTCTCGCTATCTCTATTCGAGTTCGTACCTCTAAATCAGGGTCTAAGTCTTCTGTTAGCCAGCATCCAAGGTATTTAAATCTAGGAACTCGGAACTCTTTCAATGCGTGTGCCGTGTACTACAATATCGGCTAGGACATTGGGATTTTTACTAAATATCATTATCTTTGTTTTTCTGACGTTTAATTTTACACCTACCTACCACCATAGTCTATAACACAACTATATTGTACTGTATATTCATAGAAAAACACATCAATTTGGGGCCTATTAATTCGACGTGTTCAAGTCACGCTTTGCAGTGATGATGTTACCCCATTCGAAACGTTGTATAAAGTTCGTACGCCACCTTTCGTTATCCTGACATTTTATTACGGGAATGTGTATTCTTGTGTCAGAATTGTTGAAAACGATTTCCAAAAATTATGCCCCCGAGCGTCCTTACTTTGGTTAATTCTGAAAATCTGTGACGACAGGCTGAGTCGAGATCGTCAAAATGTCCAGTGCCAGGTAGGGTTGAAGTTGATAATTGTTCCTGTAATTTAAGTTTAACTGCTTTCCCGAAATTTTAAATTGACAGAAGTCGGATTAAACAGAATCAATAATGTAGAGAATACCATGTGGGTTCTCATTTCGTTTTAAGGGATTTAAAGGGATAAAAATCAACCCTGTTAACACCTTTAACGTTTCAGTTGCGATTCGCCACTCTAACAGAAACTTTATGCATCTGTTCATCATTTCTGAGATATTGAAAACAGTCTTTTTCTCGCGTATCGGGGAAGAATTCCTTTTGCACAACGTGTCGTAATATGGTGTAGCTTCAGTCCCCGTTGCGATAGCTAGTGACCTCATTCGTACTGCCATCTTTTCGCCTTTTCATCGACGGGCGTCCATCGAGTAGGAAAAAGAGTAAATTCTTGTGCTTTCTTCAATTTTATCACCGAACTAAGGTACAGTTATCCACTTATGTTATTAGCGGAAGCTGCCCTTGTTTGCAAATTGCTTCAATTTGTGGAAAATAGAAATACCAGAATTTTCATAAATAAAGCAATCTTCTGTGGCTAATGTAACAAGTAACTGTACTTGTTTTGTGAACTCAGCTGATATTGGCCACCTAGCTCTTGTTTGGTTTTATTGTAAATATCGTGCCCAGTAGCGGCGTGTTTAGAAAACGTCCGATGTCACGAAGCTTGTTCTTTATACATAATATACAACAGGACCGACGTTTTCAACGTTTCTTTTTGTGTCTACAATTGTAGCAACCATTTCTTATGTTGTTCAATATAGTCATAATTATTATTCAAACATGTTTGACCCTTTATTTGTGAGTATTTTTCTTCTTGTATGTATTATTAACACATTCACTGCCACCCTGTGGACGAGGATTACTCCCAAGGGCCAGTTACCTTTTATTTAATTTTCGAGAAAATTCTAGATATTCATGTGTTTTTGGGTCATTACTATATTATTTTACTAACACTAGTTCAATTTTTTTACCAAAACTACCGACGCGGGATACGCGTTGACGGCACCCAACCAAAAAATGCCTTCTGGTATGCCGTCAACGCGGTATTCGCGTTCTTTATAATTTGCAGCGTAGGACGTGTATATGCTTACCAAATATAAAAACAACGTAAAAGGTTTATTTTCTAATGTTAGTTACAATAGTGGAAAATATGGTACATACTAAAAAAATATTACTGTTCATGAAATAATCTGAAACATGGTGTCAAACATAGTCCAGGTTCATTAGGGCCCTGGGCACAAAAATAAACAGACTATTTTCTAAACTACTTGGTCTGGTAACAATATGTGCATCGTCGCCTTTTTTGGGCAGTACTCTGGCAAGTGGTACACAAGCTTCTGTTTCTCCTGCTTAGGCGGTGGTGGTAATAATCTTTGGATTATAAACAATCTAAAGTCATATAGGTTCATTTTTTTCTGTTCGTATTTATTATACAGAAAATGCGAGTTTTCCAACATAATTTGGAAGAAATATATGGTTAATTTTTTGTACCACCTCAAAGTTTTATGCTCACAAGAGTAGTAGCTGAGCATTTGATCACTGCGATCAACACCTCCCATGAAGTTATTATACTCTAGAATCAGCCTTGGCTTGAATTGTTCTACACCTCTTTTTGATCTTGTTTCAACTATTGCGCCGTCGAATTCTGTCGAAATAACCAATACATCTCGACGATCCTTCCATTTGCATATGCAAATGTTCTCGTGGGTGTATTCGCAGTACGATTCGCCTCTACGCAGTTTTTTCATACTCACATTTTTTGAATTTCCAGCTCGATTCGCTCTAAGAGTTCCAGTTGTGTACGTTTTTGCTTGCAAGAATATTTCTTACAACGCTAACCCTATTGTAGAAATTGTCCATGTACAGAGCATGTCCAACATTGAATTTACCGTCCATCAATTTTAGAACGACTTTTTCAGTGTGTTTAGAGCCTCCCGTATCTGGATCTGCTGAACCTCCATATACTAATAACCTCTGCGCCATTCTAGTTGGTTCTGCCAGTACATACAGCTTTATTCCAAACTTGTGCCGTGTTCCTTGTATATACTGCCGGAAACTAATCGGCCTCGCCAAAGCACCATGTACTCATCCAGTGCTAGTTCCCTAGCTGGATAGCAAATTTCCTCCATTCGCAAGTTGAAAAAATCTACCAGGGGTAGTATTTTTGCCAGTTTCCATTGTCCGTCCGAATCATATGTGGTAAGATGTAGAGCATGCAGCATTAAAAGGAAACGATTTCGACTCATAAAAGCAGAAAATACCGGAATACTGAATAAATAATTTATTTTCCAATAATCGTTCAAACAATTTATTTTAATTGTCCCCATATGAAACAAAAGGCCAAGAAAGATTTTGAATTCTTCTTTTGTCACATCTTTCCAGGACACTATCCTGATTTGATCAGAAGTACTCCTTGAGAGAATCTCGACTGCGTATGAGTTGGAATTTTGCACAATAAATTCATAAAAATTGCCATTGAGCAATAAATTACAATAATCTATGGGATCATGCGAGTCCATGACAATTTCTAATCCAGACTCTGCAGAATACTGAATTTTCGTCACATCTGGTGGTTCGTTCAACCAAAGTCTCTCTCTTGTTTCACTACTTGGACCTGCTTCCAGAGTCTCGTTATTTTGATCTAATCAAGTTGGTGATGCCGGCGAATTCACTAACTCATTTACTTCATCGTGATCAGAATCATCTTCACTTTCCTTGTCGTCAACAAAGTCGACTTCGTCCTCTGACTCTTCCAAAACTTGCAACAATTCAGCATCAGCATTTTGACTATTATGGTAATATATTTTATTAAATTTTAACTTGATTTTTTAGTTCTCACCAACGCTCACCACCAGTAACCTACATATTTAATTGAATAAAATATCAGAAACTCACCTTTCTTCACTGCACGAAATATATTTTGATTATGAAAAAATAAAGTGTTCACCAGCAAATACTGTAACACAAATTCTGATACCACTACCTTTTTCTATTACTTTCAAGTGTATACTGTGTGCCTACCTAGATATAATGTGAATAAGTGTGGTGCCGGCCGGATGCTATAAAATACAGACAACAGAGAACGCGGGAAACGCGTCGGCGGCACATGACGGAAAATGATTACAACGCGGTAGCCGCGTTGCCGGCAGTCAATGTGTTAAGAACTATTCAGGTAACAAGGAAGCACAATAAGGTAGGTTCGATTCCCCGTAAGCTGTTGGTCCTCGGCCCTTTCACGAGGATTCTCGATCGGTTGTGACTTGAGAGACTGGCGCTCAGTTATTTTAATTTATCCTGTACATTATAACAATCAAGACTTTCTTCCTGCAAGTGTTTTCCGCAAATCTCCGCTTCTCCCTGTGCTAGTCGAAGAACCTTTTCCATCGTTTTGTTGCAGGATAACGAAGATGCTCATTCCGATGGTAACAAACTAATATTATTTTTAAAAAATTAGTTGTTTGTAACTTCTAAAACTCCTAAAAATGTTACATTGTAAGGAAACTTTAATTTCAAGGTTTTTTTCGGGGAAGTTCTTATAGTAAATCCGATACGTTCGGTTTCTGCAAAATAAATCAAAAATTTACCGACGAAAAGGGTATTACTAATAGCTAAAAAATAATTCGCTGGGTTCCTGTAATATTTAATTCAGTTCAATACAGTTGCCAAAGGAAACATGTTGTAGCTTTTAGTACATAAGCAGCAGGACAGAAAACGCTTGGAAATTAATTAAATAACAAAAATTAATTCTAATTAAGTTATTAACAGATGATGAAAGGTGATGAAAAAATAAACAGAAGTAGGGGGTGCCAAACAAAATTGAATACTAAATGATGTAAATAATGTCTAACTACTAAATGACTAAAATCGTAATTTTACCTGGTATTTCACCTAGATCATTATTATGAATAATATACTAACAACACAAACCTATTCAATTCATTTACAATAATGTCTTTACTTCTAGTAAAATGGGCCACATCTGTGTATTATGGATAATTTAGTTTATTTTCTTAAATAATATTGCCAGTGAATATTGTCTAACATGATTGATAGGCAACCCATTTGACGAGCATGCTTGTCAAATTCACAATTTTGTTGAGTTACACAGACTAGTTCTGCAAAGCAAATTTAATAGTGGTACTGAAAATTAATAAAATTACTCTATATATTATTAAGCAGTTTCAAAGTTAGGGAGGGTTTGTTGCAGTTGTGTCACATTTCTACCAAACTGAACGAGATAATAGAAAAGGATGTGTGTCGCAATCGATACCAGCAACCTACATATATGCATTCACTTATATCTTAAGTAGTAAATAGCAATTTTATACATACTAATAAAACAACCGAGACGTAAGTGCGCTAGTACGGTCTCGAGTACCGATGCTGTACGGGTGTGAGCAATAAACATCGAAAATGCTACTGCAAGAATAAATTATAAATGATTATCGTACGACTGTAGTTACAGTGCAGTAAGAATTTTATGACGAATTGCCTGGTACACTGGACACAAACAGGATGTAACAGGAAATAATATTAACTGGAAATCTCAACGACAGAGTAGGCAGTAAACAAAAAGAAATGGCCGTACCATTTGAAGAAAACGGCGCAAATGGTGGAGCTAAGAAACCCATTAATTTGTGTAAGCAGTGCCAAATAAAAATAAATATAACATATTTTATGCTATAAATATATTGTAAGCAATCCATGGGTAAAACATACGACGCAGCAGAGCAAAATAGGTTGCATAGTAGACATACAAATTTGAAATGTAACATTTTCAATTTACACGAGGTTAGAATTGTCTAATCGCTATTTATTAACAGCAAAAATAGTTTAGCCATAAATTCTTAGCAATAGAAATGACGTTAAAGTAGCAAAGATTAAAAAACCACTTATCCCATTAGGAGCAAAAATTATTTATGTTTACTACCCAGAAATACATATGCTACAACAGCAAAGCCCTACCCTGCAATAGGCTCGAAGGAGAATTATGTAGGGTGTCTCGACTTGGTTGCATAATACTTCATTAGGGTAAGTATTTGAAAATGCATAATTTTAGAAATAAACATTGATTTAAAAGTAAGTTCAATATGGCTACTACAATTTTCTTTAGTGCAATTATCCTCCTAAAAGGGCTTCGTATTCGTTAAAAAGTTTCCGGAACTAGTATGAATAAAAGCATTGTTAATGTTATTTCTTAAATCATCTAGGCCGTGAATAGGTTCAGAGTAAACTAATTGTTTTAGATAACCCCATATGCAAAAATCAAACAGATTTAGATCTGGTGAATGAGGTGACCATGGCACAGGCCCACCTTGCCCAATCCAGGTATTGCCAAATATTTTGCTTAAGCAGTTTCTTACTTGTACGGAATAATGCGCGGGTGCTCCATCATGCATACAATAAACATTTACGAGTTTGTAGCAGCATGTCATCAAATTTTGTTGCAAATTCGTTGCGTAAGAACTGAAGGTATGTAACTCCTGTTAGCGTGTTTGTAGGAGCAGTGAGTTCCAGTAATTGATCTCCTATAACTCAAGCCTAAACATTGATAGAAAAGCGTGTTTGACGTGTCTTGACTATTTCATGGGAATGTTAATCGTTTCATATATGCACATTGTGGAGATTAAAATACCCGTTTTGCGTGCAAGTGGATTTCTCAGTAAATAAAACATTCACCGGGGCATGTACGTTTAATTGTTCTTGAAGTTTAGCCCAACGAGAAGAATGTTGTGGAGTTCGGCCGCTTTTATAGCACGCGCCCTGTATCTGCGACCTTATTTAGATTTCTGCAAACGCAGCTTTAATCCGAGTCTTCACACTGTTAAGTGCGGGGAAAAGACATAAGTCAGACTACAGCTCTCGACCTGAGTGTTACGCAGATTTAAAATTACCCTCGGGCGTCCGAATCGGTGTAATTTAACAATAGGTAATTACTGTCTCTTGTTGCGGTACCATTGATGGTACGTCCCAAAAAGAGGAATATTTGGTTTACCAAAAATCCCGAAAATTTTGCTTAAAGTACCGATTTGGGAAATTTAGTCGTATGACGCAATATTGAAAAATGTGCCAAAAGTGGTTTCGAGAGAAGCAACTGCAACAACTCTACCGCTACAGCCACGGATTGGCTCAAGCTTTACACCCCCCAGAAGGACCAATTTTTATCGAAAAAGATAAATTTTCAATACCTTTACTGGCCGCGCTTGACTATTCCATTTAGCTTACCGAGGGGGAAGCCCCCCTGAGACGACGCCGTTTATTGTAAAATCCTGTGAAATGAGTTTATATTTTGTATGTTTTATTCAAAGAATACAGACTCTACAGACGCATGCTCAAGGTATCATGGATGCAAAGAGTGTTTAACATCGAAGTACTCACTCGCACGAAGAAGCAACAAAGAGCTACTGCTCACAATTATGGAAAGGAAAACTCAATACCTAGGTCACATCATGAGAGGTAGTCGGTACGAACTTCTCCAACTTATTATTGCAGGCAAAATCCAGGGGAAACGATTAGTCGGAAGGCCGCAGAACTCGTGGCTGAAAGATCTACGCCGATGGTTCGGCTGCACATCAATTGAAATCTTCCGTGCAACAGTGTCTAAAATAATGATGGCTATTTGGATCGCCAATCTTCGAAGGGTAATGGTGTGCAAAGAAGAAAAATCCGAAGAACTTTAGAGATATAAGAAAACACTGCGTGTACAAGGCCTTTTTGCAATATATTTTTTTCAGGTATAATAGATATTAGATATTAGATATAATTGATTTAGGTTCACCTGTGTGTGGCATTCTTTAATGTTAATATTGTTCGTTTCAAAATGTGTTTTTTAATAATGCTGATTTTTGTTCGTTATCAAATTATAACCATTTAACCATTTTGCACAATTTTGGAATACCACAACAGTACGACCAGAAATCACATTCTTGTAAAAATACCACAGCACAGACAGAAATCACATTCTGTCAAAATCCACAACAATACAAATAGTAATTACCTCCTAGCAAAATAGCACAACAATACAAATTGAAAAGCCTTGAATCAGCAAGGCTACTACACTTTAATAAACAGTGGCGAGTACTTACCAAGCAGACGATTAAAAGTAAAGAAATACATAAAATTATACGATACGTTCTGTGGGCTAACATTTGGTGGTGCAATCGACATCGTGCGCTCGTGTCGTCAGTTTCAGGAAAATAATTTGGCAACAGACAAAGAAAGCCGTTTGTGAAAAGATATCAGCGACATGAAGGATTCTGGCCGATGGAAAAAAAGCCGCGGAAAAAAAAGCCAAAATTTTTAATAGGCGAGTTCCTAGACGTACAGTATAATCCCTTAAGTTAATGAGCATCCATTAGGTAGGTACCTAAATTCCTGACAATCAAAAGTAATCTTGGGCAAGAGGGATGGAACCACAGGTTCTCAAATTTAGTCGGCGACAATTATCCCAGGATATGGAAACTAATCAACAAGATGAGACTTGAAGTTGAAGTTGAATAATCTCGGTGTAGTGGCGAACAACAAGAAACAGAATGTGTTTCAAGTAATGCTAACACGATAAAATAATTTATGCAGGCAGGATCAACAGGGTGAGAGGGATATTGAAAATTTTCTTGCGGCAGTGAGCCATACAATTAGAACGCGTAATTAATTAAATAATTAATTATAATATAATAAATATATTTTCAATAAGCTTTTTTCCCCGGCTTCTTTTTCCACGGCTTTTTTTTTCAGGCTTCTTTTTCCGTGGCTTTTTTTCCGCTATCTAACAAAATGTTATGGTTTTCTTGTGTATTATTCCGAAAGAAGCAGAGTTCATTCTCATGGAGTAATATCTATCAAGGAGTAGGAAATTTTAGGAAGGGGTTTGGAAAAAAAAGTTCACGAATCCTCTACTAGACATTAAGAATCCTTAAATATATTGTTTCTTACTGCTGATCGAATTCACAATTGGCTAATGAGCAGTTAAGCACAATGAAAGAAGAACGAGAACGAAACGGAGTAGTGGTATCTATTATATTATATTGTATTTTATTTCTGGTCCGGCAAGGTTTACCACTGCGAGGACATCTGGAAAACAATAATTCTGATAATGGTGGCACATTTTTAAGTAAATATGAGGTAACTTTAGCTACACATATACATACTCAAGTTGGAACGAAATCTATGTATTTGAGTGCTGGAATACAAAGTGAATTCATCCATGCCCTTATCATTTTTTGTACGAAAGCTATTGTAAGTAAAATTCAAGAATCGACGTTTTTTTCCAGAATTGTGGATTCTACAATTAGCATTTCTAGAATTGACAAATTTTCGTTATCTATTAGGTACGTGGCAAACGATGGTTACGCGCGAGAAAGATTTTTATTATTTGATGTTTTACCAGACTCAGGTGCTGAGGACTTTTTCAATACTTTAATGGTAAATTTAAATAAGTTGAACTTAAATATAAAATTTTGCCGTGAACAAGCATACGATGGAGGAGCTACCATATCTGTTCATGTATCTGGTTTACAACAACGAGTCAAAGAAAAACTGCCAAATGCTATTTATATTCATTATTTTGCGCATAATTTAAATTTAGTTTTTATCGACGCTATTTCCTCGTGCCTAAAAGTAAATATTTTTTTGGAAATTTGGAAACAATATATACGTTTTTAACAAGTATTTTACCACGTTTAGATATGTTAAAGAAAGAACAGAGAGAAGGGGTTGCAAATGTAAAATTAAAATTTACTTTAAAACTTTTGCCGGATACTCGCTGGCATAGTCTTAAACATACTTTAATTGCAATTCAAAGTTTATCAGCAATTCTGTCTACATTCAATTTAATAAGTGAAGAAATTGTTTCAAATTCGGCAGCAAAAACCATGTCAGAAAGCATGGGCTTGTCGAATCAGATGAGCAATTTTGAATTTCTGATATTATTAATATTTTAGGAAGATATTTTGACAAAAATAGACGTTAGAAAATTTACGATGCGTTGAAGCATTTTCGATTATTGAAAATATAGCCAAGTTGCAAGCCGAGCAATACGACATTTCGACTATTTATGAGAATCCTCGGGTAAGAAGACAGAAACACTTTGACGAAAGAGATGAGCCCACTGAACACTCAAGACGCAGTTTTAAGTTAGAAGTGTATCACGTAATAGTGGATCATCTGTACACTCAATTTAATGAAAGGTTTGGAGACTTTCACAAGGTGTCATTTTCATGTCTTAAGCCCGTCAATTTTTAAGAAGAAAACCGCATAAAAGTGGTAATGGATTTGGCATTAGCTTACGACGAAGATTTAGACGAAATGAGCAGCACTGTTGATGAATACAAGCTGTTTAGAAATTTGTACACACAATTTTTACCTCGAAAGAGGAAAACCTTTTCAAATAACATAGACTTAATCAACGTAAGAGACTTGTTCAAAAATGTATAACATCGCAATTTGGTATTATAATAAATTCTATGTTTCCATTACAGCAGACTAGAGTATTCTCCTACAATAAATAGGGTCGAGATTTCTATGACAAATTATGTAGCGTAACTATAAGTTAGGAAAGTTCCAATAAACATATATAATGATCTATACAACATGGCGCCTTTTTTTACACACCTGCCTTAAATTAGTATCAATATACGCCACCGTATAGAAGGTCAATAAACAATCGTTTCTAGTAAGCCTAGCAATATACTTCTCAAAACCATTAAGTAGGTTAAAGATCCACGCACAGCTTCGGAATTAAACTATTTCTATCGATAAAATCAAATCAATTATAAGTTCTGTATGATCCAAACTAGCTATTAGCTAAAACTCCTTTAACTGATTATGGCAACGAAATATCTAGATAAACCCGAACAACTACCGAAAATAGCAAAGACGCAAGTCCCACATGGAAAGCACCCACCCAGAAAAAACATTATAACACATTAAAATCTGTTACGGATAAGGATTACAAAACTTATATTAGAGTATAAATCTAAAGAATACCCAGTTATGCGAAATATGAAGAAATAATTTGTATTGCAGAATGTTTTAGAAATTACAACGTTTAAATACATCAGTTATCTAGGTAAAGAAATTTAAAATAATATTTATACACTTCTACATTCTCTGATTTAGTTAAATTGCAGCTGATTTCTTAAATACTTTTACTTGAAGTTCGTACAGACCTCTCCAACTGAAACAGTGGGAGCTGCTTCCCCGATTCTGGTAAACTCGATAGCTAAAAATATTCTAGTGATTCGAAAAATTGAATTACGTTTTAATCAGAAATTATTACACCGTAAAATATCTTGGCATGTAACGTGATACCTTGAAAACACAGATTAATGTCATTTAAAACTGGGAATGAAACTTAAATCCAACAATTTCATTTGAGTTTGCTTTTTAAACAAAGCATTAAGAAAAGGAAACGGAAGAAAATACACTTTAAGTTATATTGAATGACGGGAATCCGGACGATAATCGTTCAATTAATCTTAGAAAACAAATAAACCATTCGCAAAACCTTTTAAAACCACTTTCAAGCAAACACAACGACTGACCAACGTCGAGATTTGTCTTTGTCAGGGAAATGTCGAAAGAGTTTCACGAAATCAGACGTCAATTCACTGAGGGGCATAGATATTATTTTTGTGAATGGAATATCAAAACATATCGCTGTGTTTAAAAGTTATTATATGACAAATAACTATTATGTTCATTATTATTTTCGAATAAAATGTAGCTTTCACTTTCGCTAATTATAAGTATGCAAATTACATTTACCATGAATGAAAATTTCAGGAAAGGTTATTATCTAAAAAATGTATTTGGTATCACGAGTGGCCTTTTCGCATGAGCCTGAATTTTGATACCTTAGTTTTAGGGACTGCAAACTGTTTATGTATGCGCGTATAAACACAGATAAGCGGAAAACAAACAGAAGCTGCTGTTTACTTCCATAACTCGCTAGTTTTCATTGCTAAATGCTTTCTGTGAAAACCTTGTTGTCTTTCTGCTAGTCGTAAATAAGCACTTTACATTTGCCTCAGTTGGAATTCAATTATATTGCACTTGTAACCGTCAGGCGAGTGTTAGAACGTTGAAAATATTGGGTAGATACATAAATCGCATTATAGGAACTTACAAAGGAATTAACGATTTGGGATTTCTTAATATTTTTAGAATCAAAGCTCAAACAGAATATAAGTTTTATACGAGGTTTGATAATACGATATGTAGTAAAGTTAACATTGAATTGTTTGGTCAATACTGCGCTTAAAATTTCCAATATACAGAGTAACTTTGTTTCTTATTCACTATCGAGATCTGAGAAATAGGAGCAAATAGAAAGACTGGTAAATGGAAAAAGGGATGTAGTGTTACAAGGCTTATATAACATAGTTTCTTTTAAAGCCCTTTTTCAATACTTTTCCTTTCCATGTTAGGAAAAATATTTATTTTGGTTTTTGATTTTAAATTGACCCATCTTCTAGGGCCGAACCATTGCCGTGTACAAATTGGCGAGCAGTATTTCGTGTATTAAAATCTGTTGTGTATGAAACTCAGCTTCAGTCCTTTACATATCTGCGACATGAAAATCTTTAGGAGATCCCAGATATTCCGCAACAAACCTTCCAAAATGTTCGGAGAAAATTTGAGAGTAGATTATATGACGTGTCACAAGGTGGTTGTTACCACTTTAAATTTTATTGTTGTAGAACCTAGAACCTAATGCGTTTAATTGCGGAGGTTACCTTATGATGACTATGATTTCCCCTTCATTTATTGTAGAAATCTTTTCTAGAAAAGTTTAATACGGATTTTAGTTCCAGATATATAACACATTGTACGTTTTTAAATTGCACAATCTGTATGTACGAGGTCGGACAAATATATAACGGGATTGATCAAATACATACAAAGCATGTGAGGTAGCAGGTGAAAATTACTTCTAGAGTCCTTCGGACTTCTAGGCACCGTTGACATCGACAATACAAGTCGCGGAAAGCCTGCTTAAACTTGTTGCGAGGAAGTGCGTTTAGTTCGCCGGTAACATTCCGTTGAATGTCTTCCATGTCGTCAAAGCGCCTTCCCTTGAGGGTCAATTTCAGCTGAGGAAACAGCATGAAGTCCGCTGGAGACAGATCCGGCGAATAGGGAGGATGTTCTAAGACTGGGACATTTCTTGTCGCCAAAAACTTCTTCACAATTAAGGCAGAATGCCCAGGGGCATTGTCGTGTAAAAGGTGTCACTTACCGGAGGCGGCCAAATGCGGTCGCACACGTCGAATGCGTTTTAGTAAACGGGTCATGGCACCCTTGTAGTACAGGCTAGTGACGGTGGCACAAATTCTTTGTGAATGATGCCTTGACTGTCGAAGAAAGTGATCAGCATGGTCTTCACTATCGATTTTTGGAGACGGAATTTCTTTGGGCTGGGAGACGTCTTGGATCGTCATTCCATGCTTTGTCTCTTGCGTTCTGGATCGTACTGGAAGCACCACGACTCGTCACCAGTAACAATTGAATCCAGAAAATTTGGGTCACTGTTGGCTGTTGCAATGAAGTCGCGGGAGGTCTCTTCATATATATGCGCATATATTTCAATTTGTCGTGTATATTATCCGCTCTCTACTGATGACAATGCATCCTAACATAGATAACGCAGTCTTAAAAATCGTTTACAGAGGAATAAAATAGTTGTGCTTCGCGGAAATGTTTTCCCAAACAACCAAATTAGCTCTTAGAATTTATTTTGTGGATCTTTGTGCTTTTAGAAATCTCAGGAAGGACTTGAATTAAACTAAGTCATAGTATCGAGGATTTATTATTCGTTACAACATTTTTGAATTCGTCTTTTCGAAAATGTGCCCAACAATTTTTTAATTTGCGTGGTATCTATTTTAACGTGTTCTAAAATACTTTCTCTATAAATTTCGTTATTTTTTATAAATTTGAATTAAAAGGTCAAACGCAGATAAGCTAATTCGACATACACTTTAGATAAAACGGTTGTTAGGCTATTTACAGGTTATAGAAAATAAGGTTATTTATAAACTGATAATATTATTCTTAACCAGCCAAGACAGTAAACATTCCATCATTTTGTACACCGGAGCGCATTTGCTGAACATGTGCACTCACAATTTTCTCGTAAAGTACACACTTTACGAAAAACTTAAATGTTACCTAGATGACCGTGAATATCTGATACTTTTACTGAAAGAGATACTATAAAGTGTAAAGTCCTTGGACTCTGCATTTACGGCTCCTAGAATATATCTCCGTTTTTTTATTACAATATTATATACCGGGTACAGAGTTTTAAAAGTGGCCATAAGCAAGCAACGTAAAAACGTAGAAAAAAAGAAACACTTTCCAACTAATATTTACGGTAAATTAATATATGTATATATATATATATTGCCGTGTATTTTATATATAGTATATAATTATTTAATAATAAAGTAATTTTGTTGGGCGCCAATTTGAGTTTTCTCAAATTAAATAAACATAAATTAATATTCCAGCATCTAAATAGACTCTTAAAACTCAAGGTAAGGTGTTTCGTGGCTTCACTGATTTAGATAGCTATTTATGCAGCAAATATAACACATAATATTATAAATACATAATTAAATTTTAACTTAGCTTGAATATCCAGTCCCTTTGATGATAATGTAGACACCATTTCTTCTAAAACCGCAACAGCTGCATATTTTTATGTTGATTCTTTCTCAGCTTGTCTAGACATAGTTCATTTGATTTGCAACCATGAAAACATTACGTTCGCAAATTCGATGTTTAGTGGAATAAAATCTCAGAAGCACAGTAATTGTTACACTTAAACGTTCCAGTCTAATTAAGGTAAGTTCTTTTTAATACTACAGTATTATTATTTTTAATAAATGAATAAAAAATTTTATTTTTATTCCCATTTCTTTTCAGTAAAATTTCCCAAAGAAAACACACTTCGATTAATTTAAACAAGGTAACTTCTTTTTTATTATTAAACACTTTAATTATTAATAACACAATTTCTGGTCACATAATACATTAACTATTTGACATTTGGTAAACAATGTAACTTAACCCAACTTTTGAATTTCACGCTTATTTTACAATAAAATTAAATTGAGCACTGATTTAAAATGCGTGCATTTAGTTCGATGGCCAAAAAGGTACTACTTTCAAATATTTCTGCCAGAAACCTCTACAAAAACTAACAAGATAACATCGTTACTTAGCAACATCATAAAAAACGAGGACAGAATTTAAAACAAAATGTAGGGAATATTCTAGAAATCTGATAAATAAAATTAAAACAATTAATATTAAGCTTATGAATAAACATATCAAAAAACTAATTTCATATTCGAAATCCATGAATTTTTTAACAAATTTTGATACCCAACAATGCCATATTTAAGTTGAAAATTTTTAACATAATAAAATATTGTTAATATAAGCAAAATTAACATGAAAACACAATAAAATTAACAAAAACACAATCCTAAGATTATGACACAAGTTTAACAACATATTAACATCCTATTAAACAAATATACCCAAAATAATGACAAAATTCTGTCTTTAACCTATAAATTCCAAATTTTATATAGAAACACACTTATAGTTAATCAAACAACATAAATTATCGAGGAAACCTAATAAATACCTTCCTAGATATAACATTAAATTAAATTAGCTAACATTAAACTTTTAAAATCAAAATTTATATACTTTTTATTAAAAATTTAATATAATTGTAATTTCTGAGTTTTAGGGCTCTGGTACAGTCCAAAAAGACCCACATCATCGTCTACAACAAGTATTAAGTCACACAACAGGATATCAAAATGCTATACACTGTAGAACTTCACTTTGAGTTCATATTCCACATTACGAAGCAACGCACGAAGTATCGATAACAGTTTTTACATATAACAGTTTATAAATATAGTTTTCACTATAATTTTACATTAGTTGTTATGAATTATGACATTATTAATCTATCTAGACTATATTTCAGGTGCAAAAATGGATTTTAGTTCCAATAAATATCCTTGTTAATATATAACAGTCCTTCCGAAGGTATTTTAGTGTAGTTCAAAGCATGATAAAGACATATAACAAATAGTTAATAATAATTACATTAATTTAATATAAATATCATGGCAATATATATATATATATATATATATATATTAGAAGAAGATTGTGGGCTAGAGGTTAGAGCGTTAGACTTCTTTGCTGAAGGTCTGGGGTGCAATTCCCATTACCATAGCATAGGAGAGAAAATTGCTAAGTTTCGTTAGAAGCAGAACACCCAACGAAGAATAAAAATACAAGCAAATATGGGCATGTGATAGGCACGGTATATAATCCAGTTCTATATACAGGGTGTCTCAGAAAGAATGGGCCAACGTTTAGTCATAGATTCTTTAGGTTAAAATAAACCGATTAAACCTAATATACCTTAGGCCGAAAGTCCTTCCTTAGGAAGTTATAGGGCCTTAAAGTTCAAATTTTTATTTCTTCTTTTTATTGTAATTTCCACAAATCTAAAGATATTTCTTTGAGATTTGGTACACATACCTACTATTATGCAATACTGTGACGAAATTATTTTCATTAACCAAACTTGACCGTAAGAGGCACTTAACCTACCACTGAAATCTTATATTAGCTCTAACTTTGTTATTGGTGGAAGATTCTAAAATTTTAGGTTATTTTCTGAAAGAGGATTAAAAATTACAAAAATAAGGTATTCTTAGTTCATACGCGTAAAGTCAACCGTTTGCCTTAAAATGCTTAACCAAGTTTTGGGTTGTCGTTAGGAAGTGCAATTATCAGGTAGCCATGATCACAAAAACAATGGGTAGTGCTTGTGACCTACAGTAAAGAATAATGCTAAGTCAATTAAATATTTTGGTGTCATAGAAATTTTATTTTAGATTTTTGTTTTGTGTTTACGAAAATGCCGCGACATAACGAATTCGCCAATGCTGAACTGAGAGATACGGTTTGCGTTTACGCACAAGAATAGAATTTCTATTACAGCAAAGTATTTAATTGACTTAGCATTGTTTTTTTTTCAGCAGTAACAAGCACCACCCATTGTTTTTGTGATCATGGCTACCTGAGAATTGCACTTCCTAACGGCAACTCAAAACTTGCACAAGCATTTTAAGGCAAACGGTTGCCTTTACGCGTTTGAACTAATAGTACCTTATTTATGTACTTTTTAATTCTCTTTCAGAAAATAAAAGAAAACTGCAAAATTTAGAGCTAATATAAAACTTGAGTGGTAGGTTAAGTGCCTCTTAAAGTTAAGTCTAGTTTATGAAAATGCTGCCGCCACTTTACTACATAATGGTAAGTATGTGTACCAAGTGTGTGGTGGTAGCTCAGTTAGTAGAGCGCTCGCTTTCTGAATAAAACGTCGATTCTAGCTTGGGTTCGAAACCTAAGCAGAACTATGCAGATTTATAAAAATCGTGTCTGCAACCCACCACACACAATTTCCCAATTCGGCTTGCAACCGTGGGATCTTAATGCTAAAAACCTTCTCTGGAATTTCTGTCGTTCGGATTCGACGTTAAACTGTAGGTCCCCCGTGTTTCTACCTTAGCGCTGAGGAGAAACACGTGGCAGAGAAGAGGCCGATACCCAGCAGTGGGATGGAAAGGCTGTTGATGATGTGTACCAAATTGGAAAGAAATATCTTTAGATTTGTGGACATTACAATAAAAAGAAAAAATAAAAAATTGAACTTTAAGGCCCTATAACTTCGTAAGGAAGGACTTTCGACCTAAGGTATATTAGGTTTAATCGGTTTATTTTAACCTAAAGAATCTATGACTAAACGCTGGCCCATTGTTTCTGAGGCGCCCTGTATAATATATTTCAAAATGCTTACATAAATCAATTTCTGGATAATGATAGCAGAGATAAAACAGTCTATCTATTTATACAATTTACACAATAACAGTGAAAAATGAAGAGGCTTATCAGTGTTCAAAAGTAGATGGAGATATAATGTGGTGTTTAAAGTTGTGTGTCTTTTTCCTGTGTTTTCTGTATACAAGTGAAAGTTACTTTCCTCCGGAATTTCTTTCACATACACCGGAAGATTTAGGACAGCATTTGCAAAATCTGCTAGCTCAAAATGGAAGTAGGTTCCTCACAAGCAAGTGTTTTCGACATCTTCTTCAGTACTCCAAAGGACTGATTACTGTCAAACCATGGGCAATTAAAAGCAAGTACAATACGTTTTAATGTACAATAGGATGTTTTGGTTTTTAATAAATATGTGACGATTATTGGTTTAAAACAACATAAAGGTATTATAAAAAAATCATTTTTACAATTACAATTTAAACGGGTATTTCTGTAGCGCGTTGCACACCTTAGCTGGCCGCTTAAACGTCTTTCTTTATAGAATACTTGCGAGGAGAAATCTCTGTATTCCGCCCGCAAAAGTAACGCCAATAAAGCAATATTTTTATATTTAAATGTATTCTTCAACTATATAAAAATGCATGCACAGTAAACATGTTCTTTTCGTGAATTAAACCACCGAGTCGCTGGGTAGCCTCGTATAATAAAAATATTCTTTCAACTGAAAGAATAAATTATAATTATTAGGGGTCAAAACAGGTGAATAAGAGGGGTGTTTGAAAATTTGTAATCCAGCATTCTGGATGACAGCAATTTCAACAGCACACTTCAGAATTGGGTTATTGTCCTTATGGAACAGGACTTCATCAGTTTACCCCTACGCTTTGGAACTTGAGATCATAGTATTCGCAGTAAATATCAAAGGTCTAAATTTTCTACAATCCTTTGTTTTTTGAATTCCAAAGTACATTGCTAGATCTAGCAGTCGATCATCATAACAAGCCATTTTAAGAATCCGCTCTGTAGTTCAATAATGTTAATATAGCACTGATTTTTGCTTCTGTTTATGCAGAAGCATCCTGGAAATCTACCCTACTGCTCAGTTTCTTATGAAATTCATTGAATAAATCATGCACTTGGTTCTGGTTGTATAACAATTTAGAAGAACCGCATGCACCCTTATTTTTACAAGATTCTCTGCCGCATTTAAATTCACTGCACCACTTTTCAACTATATCACTCTTTGTGTCGTCCTGAATTTTGTTTGTGCTCATCATTTTGTTTTGCAGATATTGAAAAATAGCCCGATATTTAAGTTTGTTTGTTTCCACTAAAGTTAGCAGCCACTTGTCATTTTAAACTTTGGCAGCTAGATTAAGTTTTCTAAATCAACAATAATATCTGTGTAACCATTTTTAAATGCTACGACAACTCTTTCTAGATTATAAAGGGAAACATAGGGATCTTTCTTCGTATATTAATTTGCTAATTATAACTTATTAACAATTTAGTCTGGTTTCTAAAGAAAACTTAAACTAAGTAATAATTAACATACATATGGGTATGTGTTTTAGAAGCTATAAATAACACTTTTGTCAACTTCAGTGTTTGACGCAACTGCCAAATTTCCTTCTGGCTTCCTGCGTGTTAATGGTGGTACCCTAGGCAGCTTCGATGAATGCTTAAATGTGGAAAGTAAAAATGAGTCGTTTGGAGTAATACGAGGAAAGTATTGCCTTGGTCAGTTGATTCTGTATAATATGGAAGGAAACTCGAGGACGGATATTCAGGTAGGTTGGTTTAAAATGCAGTTGCTGTAAAAATAAAAAAATTCTTGTAGGAAGCTGATCTTGAACAAAAAATAATTGATCTAGGACAGAAATCTATAGGTCTTGCATGGGGAGTATGTTTGCCGGACGCTTGTTCGGCTGAAGACTTTAGATTTTTACATCTAAATCTGCTGCATTTTTCTGAAGATGAATGCCAAACAAAAGTAACTCAAAGTGTAGAGTTTGACAATGGTGATTTTGCAGCAATGTAAGATTACAAAAGAGTGAAGTAATTCTTGGAGATAATAAATGTTTCGTTTTAGTGCGTTCTTGGGAGTAATTGCAGCTTTGCTTATTGTATCAACAACGTATGATGTTTATGCTTATTACAAATGGCGAGGTAGTAGAAATTTACTTATTTCATTTTTCTCCACTCTTTAATACGATACACTTAACTTAGGTACATTTACTCTTATTATTTACACACATCTGATAATTTCTTAAATTTAACATTTTATACGGTTGCCATATGAACATTTTTGACAATTGTAAACCATGCAGTGGAACTTCTCTTCGCTGTTCGACAGCTTAGGTTAGCCTCCTGCCCGGTATACGTGCAAAGAGGGCTCAAAGAACCTACTCGCTGTAGGTGATTAACAGGCCGCTTATCTACACACAGAAGAACATTTTGTAATACATTAAATGTTAGAATTCCATTGTTGGCTTGATGAAAAATATTCATTGCAAGGTTAACCGTAACAAAGCTACCTTAAATAGTCAAAATTTAGGATCGTTTCTAGTACGCAATACTAATTTAAGTTTTCTCTATACAGTATGTGACAGTTAAATATGTGAGACCGAGTAGAAACCTTACCACTGACGTTGGTTCATTACTAATTAGAACTTTAACAAAAACTCGAATCTGAATACCTTCACAGGATGTCAATTTGAAAACGTATAATGTGTTATATCTCTAGATATTGAACATTTGATATACATAGAAAACGTTTGTACTATATGGGATGGGGAATCATCACGATTCATAAGGGAACCTTCCGCATTCAATACCTTAGGAAATTTGAATTACAAGAACTGGTTCAGAAGTTTTTGAGTTTCATTTTTAGTTTTTCTTAAACGAGTCGTAAAAACATGTTTGCTACTATTGAATAGCATTTTTATAAGAGCTTCTCAATGGTATCACAAGAAGGGTCATTGTCATTGTAGATTTTGGGAGGGTGAGTTACCTCACGTGCACTTAGGCCACAAAGGTGGGCCCATTGTGTTTCCTCCCCAGCAACTCTCCAATTTGGACATCACCCAAGCCAATCCTTTGGATGTACTTGAGGACATTCGCAACACAAGAATGGTGTTACCATTTGAAATATTATGTTGGGGTACCCAGAATCTAAACGGTTGAATGGGGAATGTACCTTATGGGTCACGCTGTATCCCCTTTCATGTTGTAGAAACGTTTTCTAGAAAAGTTTTACTGTTACTGACAGAGATGCAACAAACACATTGTAGGTTTCCAAATTGGCACCCTGTACGATGACAAACCAAGTGACCAAGTTCTTGATGTTTTATGAAAAAACTCTTTTGCATTTTTAGATCGAGGCTCTCCCTTGTTCCGCTCCTTTTCTGTAGTGACCAACGCTTCAAAAATATTAACCTCAGAAAATAGCAGCAAACACTTGTCTTGTGTTGATGGAATTAAAGCCATTACGTTGATACTATTTACAATGGGCTATCGATATGGCCTGCACATATTTGCACCTTTAATTAATTGGCTGGATATGTTCAAGGTCGAAAACAAGATTACCTTATCATGTATTTTTAACTAACCATATTACAAATTTTAGTGGATATACAATAATGCTGGTTTCTTTGAAGCGGTCGTAGTTGCTGATACATTCTTTGTCGTATCCGGCATGTTGCTTTCGTATAATTATTTGAAAGCTAGAGCCGAAGGGATCAAATTTAATAGTTTTATTTTCTATTTGAACAGAATTTTAAGGTAAGTGAGACAATCTAGATAAGAACATTATCCAACAAAGCGGCGTTTGGGTAAAAACTTGAGATTTATCTACAGAAATTAAAATATCCTAGATAGATTATAAGAAAATTGTAAACATAGAAATTAGTCATGAAAGTATTCAGACACGGCTTAAAGCTGAAAATGCGTTTTTATGAGCAGTAGCGCTTTGTAAATCAGCGCTATGAGAGGTCATCATAGTATTACGTAAACGGTTTAATATCTAAAACGCCTTCCTTGCTTAATTAAATATGTATTGTAAAGAACATTTAAGAGTTGCTTAGAATTAGTTATTGTAATTTTATTTAAATTTCAGTTACAAATTAAATATAGTTTAAAACCGTCATGCATCAAATTAGCTCTTTTATGCGTGGTGAGTCTAATTCTCTACAATAGAAAAATTTTTAACTGCGGTTGTTGAAAAGGTTACAAGTACAAAATTATGTGGTAATTGTTATTTAAACTAGAAATGCATCCATTCTGATTAAGCACAGGTCCTTGAGACCAAAATACTGTGTATCCTCCTAAATCATCATCATCAAAAAGAGCCAAGCGGTAAAGCAGTATCATCACATCACCATTGGCTCTACAACCCAGTCTCTTCAAGTGGTTGTTTCCATCTGTCTCTATCTTGGACTACGGCTTTCTAGTTTCGTATTCCCATGCTCTTCAAGCTACTGCTACTGCATCCAACCATCTAAATTTGGGTTCTTCTGCCTTCTGGTTGTGTTAATAAAATGTGTTTGATTGGGTTTGCTTTGCCTCTTCTTAGAAGGTGACCTGCCGTGTGAGTTTCCCAATTTCGATTATTTTAAGTATGTCTACGTAATCATATAGATCATGGTTGAATCTCCTTCGCCAAATTAAATTTTCCATCACGGATCCATATACAGTTTGTAAGGGTTGAATTGTCTTGTTAAAGCAGTATAGAGTATAAAATTAACTGAACCTCAATAATAGTTTACTAAGCTATAAATATTATGTAATTGTGTTCAATCGCAGTGTTATTTTGCACTCTTTTCTGACAGGTATTACAAAGTGTCTTCCATATAAAAAGTTATTTAAATAATCTCTTAAAGCATTTAAGAATATTAATCGCTTGACAAAGGTAATGAGTCAAACATGCATTGTTTGGAACAAATATTTTTCTAACCGTTTCTTGATTGTTACTGCCATAACAAAACACTTTTGAATATTAGGCAAGTTAAGTTCAAGTGTCTTATGTTGGTTAACCAGAGAGCACGCACTTACATGTTTTCTGAAATCTATAATCTAAGGTTTATGATCTCATTTTGTTTCGATAATCTGTGTTTTCAAAAAACGTTATAAATTCATTGTAGTTACAACAATGCCAAACAATTACATTTAAAAAAAAAATCCACTTCAATTTGTAAGTGGCGTAGATAGACAAACAGAATTATTCAACCATTTCATCGTTACTACTAGATATTAATAGTAACAATGTAATTCCACTCGTAACCAAGTAGAGAGATATGAAGAAAAACTTGTATTTATTGATAACAAGTCTTTACTAGTATGGCTAGTGAGCTAACCTTCTGAATGACATCCTGTGTCCAAAAGTTGATTGGTGATTATAGGTCTACTATAATTCTAGAAACAAATGTTGAATTGATTGTATGAGATGTTGGTATTAAATAGAAATAACAATTGTTTCAAACACATTTATTTCTCTTCAAACATCAAACCCAAAATGATATAAATTTTCACCTGGAGGGGCCATTTGAAAAGAAATCCATTAGGAATATATGCAGAGGGATCGTACACAGCTTTGTTTACAGAATTAGCTATATTGAGTTTCTCCAATGCGCTGTGTTATAAAATAGAACAAGAAATTAATAATGTTCTACTAATTTTTAGCTGTATCAATACCAAAATAATTGTGTAGCATGAAGTATTGATTTGAAGCTGTAATAGCATTTCTACTGAATTTTTATTCTATCGGATATCTATATTTCAGGTTAACTCCGCCTTTAGCTGCAATAATTTTACTTCAGGCTACGTTACTAAGGCACATAGGATCCGGGCCTGTATGGCCCCGAACAAGGGATCTCTTCTTAGTAACTAGTTGTAGGGAACACTGGTGGTCGGCATTACTTTACATTCAAAACTACATCAATCCCGGCTTTACAGTAAGAGGTTCTACAAATGTTCATAATATTTTCTCATTTTATAATTTTCAGACGCTTTGCATTTTGCCATCCTGGCAACTGTCTGCAGAAATGCAAATGTTCATTTTATCGCCTTTAGTTTTAATTCCTTTAACAAAGGCACCTAAATATACCCTAATATTCATTGGTGTTTCTCTCTTTGGAGCGATGCTGTCGGTATTTCTAACTGCTTGGAATTATAAACTCAAATCGGTTATATTAACATTCAGGAGGTAGGTTTGATTTGAATGCCATAAACTCAATTATTTTAATGCAAACCATTTCAGTTTAGCAGATATACGAGGATATATTTACTATTTCTTCTTTCCTACACACACGAGGGCGTCTCCTTGGATTATAGGATTTATTTTGGGCTATATTATTTTTCAAACAAAGAAAACTAAGTTCAGAGTGCCTATAAGAAAGGTAAGTGGTAGTTTTAAATCTTAAATGAATCATATGCTTAATTTATTATATTTATATAAATTTGATTACAAACTGCTCGAGGTGTGGCTATTAAATAACGAGACTAGTGGTAAAAGTGTGATATATTTTTAGAATCTTACATTTTATTGTCAACACCTGTCATCGAACTGTAACTATGTAGAGAAACTGTTTTAAAGTGTGTCTAAGATTTAAGCATAAATTGTTTTCAGTTTCCTCCTTTTACTCCTAATCGGCTTTTAATTTCCGTATAAGCATTGAATTCGTTATTTTGTAAACATTGAGAATGATTAGGAAGTGAAGGTGAACGTGATATGCTTTTACTGACAACGACGGCAATTAAATCTGCTAACAACACATGGGCGATCCACCTCATTTTACCGAAGCACTTCAAAAAGTCCACCCCGATCACCAGGCTCTACAGCATAAGATTATATATGGAAACATACTTAATAATTCCGAATTCATCAAACAACGTGTCCCTTGACGTTATGTTAACCTATCTGCAACATTTTTCCTTAGACATAGAACCTTGAAAATCTTAATTTTAAAAGTTGTCTTTGATTTACCTTTAGCCTGCTTTGTAATGTTTGCTACTTGCAGGATTACTTAATAGTATTGTTACAATAATTTGCTTTATTAATTTATTAAAAATTGTTACAAATTAACACGGATTTGGGAACGACATAAGACAAGGATATCCTAGAATCTAGATGATAGAAGAACTAAATACAGAGTCGCCAAGAATAGTATTGAAAATAAATCTAGATAAAACAAGATATACAAGGTCTGATCAAAATGTATCCAGAATGGTTTCATAAGTTTGCAATGACTGCACACTGAGGGATGTGGTTTTCCATAGAGTGGCCTTGGCATCTATTACACATGTGCTGTGAATCACATTGGCCTTGCTCAGTCGGTTGTTTCACTGTAATGCTTTTTGGTGACTTATGGTTATGTGTAACTATTTGGCGTAATGTCTGAAAAAAGTGATCAACGAATTTGTATCAGATTTTGTTAAAAACTTGGAGACACTTGCAAAAATACATATTTAAAGTTACAGAAAGTCTATGGGGAAGATTTTATGAGCCGTGGACAAGTTTACGAGTGGTATAAACGCCTTAAAAATTGTCGTAAAAGTGCTGAGAGTGATCCCCGTTCTGGAAGACCTACAACCAGCAAAAGTGAAAAAAATATTGAAGCTGGTAAATTGCCGAATCACTATTCGTGAGTTATCTTCAGACCTATACATTAGTTTCGGTTCACTTCAATCAATTCTTACGAACGATTAGGGTATGAGACGCGTCTCAGGCAAATTTGTACCAAAACTCCTCACAGGTGAGCAACAACATGCCGGTGTTTCAGCTGCTACTGAATTGCTTGAGTAGTCAAAAACGACGAAAACTTTGTAAAAACAATCGTAATTGGCGACGAAACGTGGGTTTATGGGTATGATCCCGATACTAAGGCCCAATATTCACAGTGGAAGACCCCAAAGTCCCCCAGACCTGAAAAAGCACGACAAAGCCGCAGCAATGTTGAGGCGATGCTGACTGTTTTTGTCGATTACAAGGGAATTGTGCATCGTGAATAGGTTCCATTGGGCCAGACAATGAACAAGGAGTATTAATGCCAAATTCTGCGACGTTTGAGGACGCAGTTCGTCCGAAAAGGCCGGACTTGCATGAGAATGGCGATTGGCAATTGCATCATGACAATGCCCCTGCCCACGCATCGCAACTTGTGCAGCAGTTTCTTGCTAAGCACCGTATTCCACAGATCCGTCAGCCACCCTATTCGCCAGACCTTGCTCCCAGAGATTTTTTTGTATTCCCGAAAATCAAATTCTCTTTAAAAGGAAAAAGGTTTCAAGAGATTGAGGAGATACAGCAGAACACGACGAAGAAGCTGCTCGCTATTTCAGAAGAAGGATTTAAAAAATGTTTCGAGCAATGTCAGCAACGCTGTAATAAGTGTGTGACTTCGGAATGGGATTACTTTGAAGGCGATTAAATATTAATTTCATAAATCTTGCAATTTCTTTTTAAATAAACACATTGTTTTTAAATAAACACATTCTGGATACATTTTGATTAGTCCTCGTATGTCGAGCAAAACTGAAGAAAATCAAGAACGGATAATAATAGACAACATAGCAATAAAGGAAGTAGAAGATTACACTTATTTTGGAGAAAAAATATCCAAAAGATAATTAAATCAGGCAGCACAATTTGAAAACAATAAAACAAGAATACGGTGTAACAAAATTAGAATAGTCCAAGAGGGAGGGAGAGTATACCGCTATGTTACAAGAAAGGAAACAATTGGATAAGGCAGGAAGAGGTCTTAGCAGACGTTGTAACTAAAATAATAAGGCAGCAGTGGAATTAGATAGGTCACGTTTCTAAGATAGATGAAGAAAAGTGGATCAGAAAGTCATCGAAAGAAGAAATTGAAAGTAAAAACATCAGAGGCCCAAAACAGCTATAGCTGACACAAGATACAGAGTAGTGCAAAGCAATAATGGAAGCGTAAGGATGGACTAAAAGGGCTGGTTAAAGAAGACGAAGATAACATAAATCTACGAAAAATGGTTTAAGATGGTACAATTCAATCAATTGTTTAAACAAATATTGTAGGTTACTGCTAGAATTCACTTTGTTTTTCGGGAAAAATGCTACTCTCTTATATAGTAAATGTATGCATTGATGTACAGAGAAAAAAATTGTCTATTTCAATTTTAAATTTGAGTATTTTCAAACCATTGAAAATATAGACAAAGCAGTGAAATGATACTTAAAGTTAATATTTTCGTTGGAAACAGTTTGGTTCCATTTTGTAAGATGGGTCGTTGGAAAAGTCTTTATACGAGGTCAAACAAATATGAAACGGGGTTGGCACTACTGCGGACGCTATAAGAAACTGACTGCTTCCAAATCATATCCAAATTGTAGCTGGAACTTTGGTCTACACATAGCTAAAACGGCATCCTGTTAGAACTTACGTGGTAGGCTGTGCAGTGTGCATGCGAATGAACAAGTTAGTGCAGCTGTCACATGTGACACAGGTCAAACATGGAGCAGAGAGCGAGCATTAAGTTTTGTATCAAATTGGGGAAAACGGCCACGGAGACATTCGAGATGTTGAAAACTGTGTACGGCGATGAGGTCATATGTCCCATACTCGCGTTTTCGAATGGTTTGCCAGATTTCGTGAAGGTCGGCAGGACCTTTACGATGATCAGAAGCCGGGTAGTCCGATCACAACGAGAAACTCCGTAACGATCGAAAAAGTCCGACAACTTGTGGCGGCTGATCGACGACTGACACTGAGAATGATGGAGCAGGAGCTGAGTATTAGCCGTGAAACCATTAGAACCATTTTGGAGAAGGATTTGAAGAAAAGGAAGGTTTGTGCTAAATTTGTCCCGCACAATTTAACCACTGAGCAAGAAGCGCATCGAGTGGACACCTCCCGCTACTTCATTGCAACAGTCAACAGTGTCTCAAATTTTCTGGATTCAATTGTTGCTGGTGACGAGTCGTGGTGCTTCCAGTACGATTCAGAAAGCAAGAGCCAAAGCATGGAAAGCAATCGAAGACGTCTCCCAGGCCAAAGAAATTCCGTCTCTAAAAATCGAAAGTGAAGACCATGCTGATCACTTGCTTCGATAGTCAAGGCATCATTCATAAAGAATTTGTGCCACCGTCACTAGCCTGTACTACAAGGGTGTCATGACGCGTTTACTAAAACGCATTCGACGTGTGCGACCACATTTGGCAGCCTCCGGCAAGTGGCACCTTTTACACGACAATGCACCTGTGCATTCTGCCTTGATTGTGAAGACGTTTTTGGCCACAAGAAATGTCCCAGTCTTAAAACATCCTCCCTATTCGCCGGATCTGTCTCCAGTGGACTCCATGCTGTTTCCTTAGCTGAAATTGACCCTCAACGGAAGGCGCTTTGACGACGTGGAAGACATTCAACGGAATGTTACCGCCGAACTAAACGCACTTCCTAGCGACAAGTTTAAGCAGGCTTTGCGCGACTTGTATCGTCGATGTCACCGGTGCATAGAAGTCGAGGGAGATTACTTCGAAGGACGCTAGAGGTATTTTCACGTATGGCTACCTCCTACATGCTTTGTATTTGATCAATCCCGTTATATATATATCCGACCTCGTAATTCTGAAGACTATATAAAGGATATGATTTTTATAACATATTTAAGTTAAATTTATAAAAAGAAAAATCAAAATTGTAATTATCTTATTGTTATTATAAATTATTTTTACCAGAACATGTACGGAACATGTGATGCCTTTATAACATAAAACTGATTTTGCATTTGTAGGAAATCCTAGGATTAATTATAATACTTTTATGGGCCATTTCGTTGACCGCTGTGGTCATGTGTGTTGCGATTGGCAGCGAAATAAATGGCTGGGAATACAACTGGGTATCGCACGCTTTTCATATGGCATTAGTACGTCCTGTATGGGCTGTTGCAATTTCCTGGATAATTTTCGCTTGTGCACACGGATATGGAGGCATGTAAAATATAAAGCTAGGCTACGTTTTTGTAAATTTGTTAATTTCAATTTAAATTGCGACGTTGAAAGGAGATACTTTTGAAAGCATTGTTTGAAATATTTCCGACACGATATTAAATATGATATTACATTATTTTCCTAGAAGTGACTCTTTTTCTTTTCAGGATACATTAACTCCATTCTTTCTGTATCAGTCTTACGAATAATTTCAAGAATATCATACAGCACGTATTTGGTGAACTTTACACTGATGTTTTTACTGACGTATCAAACAAGAATAGGTCTTGAATTCAGTGACTTTAATTCAGTAAGTTAACAAGCGAAGTGTAAAGGCTTCATTTTAACGAATGCTTTCTTTTGAGTACAGCTGAATAAATTTTGCGGCGATGTTATTCTTTGTTTGGGGATGGGATTTGTATGGAATCTGGCGTTTGAATCTCCATTTATTGCAATCGCAAACATTTTGTTTGGAAGGTTGGAAAGTACGTTTGTTATAAATTATGGTTGGAGTAAATAATTAAATATATTAATTTCTTTTACAGGACAGAAGATAAAGATCTAAGATAGGCAGCACTTGGAGAATGCTGTTGAAACTCTGGCCTAAATTAATATTATATATTATATATATGTTAAAAAATGCTTCAACTTAGTGAGAAAATACTTTACAGGAAGTTAAATAAAGTTCGTTTTAGAAAATTGTTTTTCATTTTGCTAGACAGCTAGATAAACGCGAAAATAAACAATTTGTAGATAATATACACCCAAATAAACGGTCTACTATTATATTAGTTACTTGCAAAACGTCTGATTGAATATATGTACTTGTAACTATACTTTGTACAACAATTTAGTAGCAAGAATTTGTTTTACGAAGTTACATTACAATTAGTCTAAAAGATCAACCAGCAATTTTTATGTAACTTAAGTTACCTAATTGATTACGTTAAGAATTCACTCATTGGTTCCTCTTTGAATTCTATTTCAACACTTCCTTCGTGTATTATCACTTCACTTTTGTTCTATTAATTTCACAGACACTTTCACGTCTCTTTACACTAGATCAAACGGTTTTGTCCGCTTGGGCCTTTCTACTACGTCTGCACGTGGTCATGAAGTTTGGTCTCGTACTTCTACGAGGTGTGTCCAATTGAATACCATCTTTGCGTTATTAAAAATTTATACAACATTTTAATTACAAATAAATACCGTCACAGTTAAAGCACCTATCCCATTGATTTACTAATCGACGTATACCCTGCTCATAGAATAATTGTGGTTGTTCACTGAAGAAGTCTTCCACACCTCTGAGTCAGACTCAATATGCCGAGTTTTAAGGCCTTTTTCAGCGGTCCAAAAATTTGGAAATCGCAAGTCGATAGATCCGGGCTATAGCGTAGATGCTCTAAAACCCTCCATTTCTTTCGTTGAAGATTTCCTTTTACCACATTAGCAACATGAGGCCTAGCATTGTCGTGCAGCAGAATGACCTCACGCGCAAGTTTTCCTGGACGTATTCGTCTTATTGCTTGATGAAGCTTGTTCCAAGTTTCATTGTACAGATTTGCATTGACATTTAGTCCAAGTTGCTTAAATTCTGTAAAAAGGGCCCTTCATGGTCGAAAAAAAATGTTAACATCATCTTGGTTGCAGAAGGTTGTGCTTTAAGTTTCTTCGGTGGTGGTGAACGTTTCCACTGCATCGTCGATAACTTACTGGATGGCTCGTAGTAATGACACCAAGATTCTTTACCAGCAGCTATTGACAGAAGAAAGTCATCACCACTTTGCCTATAGTCTGTGAGGTGTTACAGAGCTAAGCCCATTCGCAAGCATTTTTGTTCATTAGACAAGAGAGGAGGAATCCATTGCGATTGCAACAAATTTTGCTGTAACCCAGATTACGAACAATACTATGGACAGATCCTACACTCGCACCAACAATTTCTGAAATTTATCTTATTGAAATTCGACAACTTTCTCTAATAAGGCCTTCCACACATGCCATATTGTTTTATGTTAATGCAGTACACCGTGCACCTGGTCGCGGCTCATCCATAGCCCCCCTTTCCATTCTTAAATTTTCAGCACCATTCCTTCACAGTTCGATACACAATACATGCATTTCCATACACTGCTTGCATTCGTATATGAATCTACAATGGCTGCACATGCTCAGGGCATAAAAATTGTAGGATCGCACGCTGATCAACCTTGGACGGATTTTCAACAACAAACTTATTACATTTTATATATTATTATTAAAACTTATTAATGTGTTGCTTACAAACACTACTAACATTAATAAACGTCATTTGAAACATTGATCAAAGATCAAAGATGGGTTTCAGTTGAACAAGCCTCGTATCATGGTTTTATCCCTAGATGTCTGTGGTTATCACTGTTTCTAGTCTACTAAATCGCATCTACGAGACTCTTCAGCATTAGTTTTGCTGACACAGCCCCAAAGCCGAACACCGTATTTCCATAAAGATTTTGAAACTTGGTAGTACAGAAGTAACTTTTTATTTATTGAAAGCTGGGAATTTCTTTCCAGTAGCTAATAAATTTTTCTATATTTCATATTTAGTTCTTCTCTATCCTTTACATGTACTCTCCATCGTAGCTTGACATCGAAGTTCATTCCAAGATAGTTAACTATAGTCGAAGTCTCCTCCAACGATAAATCTTTCTCCCAGGCTTCATAATAGTAATAAGCTTAGTCTTTTTTGTTAAATTATGCCTTTGTAGGAAGTAGATTGACTGGACCGTAGATGGCACATTTTGGTTGGCTGTTTTCATTTGTTTTGCATTATTTTGTGTTGCGTCTTCCAACCCATTTCAAGCATCTTTATTCTCTGTTGCAAAATATTAGGTTGTGTACTTAGATTTGGTATTTCTTGCATTGGGAGACTAGTTTTAGTTTTCTTAGGGGTTTTTATTTCCACCTGCATTTATAGTATCCCATTTATGACATATTTTTAATGTCTTCGCCATTTCTGAAACTTATCAAATATATAGGGTGAACTAAAATCAAGCTAAGTTCACCTAAGTTATAGGGTATAAATGTATTGAGATATTCTGCATCGAAAACGGTAACGAAAAGTCAAAGGCTTTTAAAATATTGAGGTTTATTTCTGAAGATACATTGAACTTAAGATTTTTCAAATTCGTAACTTTACAGACTTCTTTTCTGCTTCCAATGGTATCCGAGTCTTTATGAGACCTTGACCTCCCGTAGCCGCCTGATCCATCTCTTGCTGACCCTCTTCAATTTGTCACTCCTAGCAGCTGTCTGGCGTCGTTATCGATGTTGACATCCTATCACATTCTCGGTCTTCCTCTATCTCGTCTTCCTACTATCGCCCCTTTGAAAATTGTTCCCGGTACTCTGTTCTGCTCGTAATCACTGTACTATCGTTACTACTACTATACAAAGCCCTATAGAGATATACTGCTCATGGTTAAATTTTATACACCATTCATTATTTTCTCTTGTAAGGCCATATACTTTATGGAGTGGTATTCGTCTTTCGAATATAGTTTACAACTTTTCCATTTTCTTCGCCATAGTCCATGCTTCCCATCCATATGTCACTACCGATTTGATTAGTCTCTATATATTAGTCCAGTCAAAACAGGTTTTCACCTAAAAATAATTCCAATAGTTTTGAAACTTGTCACACTTACTTAGAGGTGTCTAGTGATGAATTACACAAAAGTCCTGATGAATCGGAGGTGAGTTCTAGAGGCAGTGACGTGAAACGTGGCACTTTTTTCGGTTTTCATTTTTATCTCTGAAACTGTTGGACCCAGTAAAAACATAGTCATATACAAAACTGAAGCGTATAATATTTGCTACAAAAGTGATCCTAGGAATTTTATTCGCATCTGTAATAGGTATAGAGTTATTTGGCGTTGAAGATAAGGCTTCCTTTCGACTGCCAAACTAGCGCTGGTGTTCATGCAAAGGCTATAACCGCAAACGTTTTTAGGTATTCGCTTGTGAGACAGCCTACAGATCTGACCGTCTGCGTACGTCTGTTCACCTTCACCACACAACTACCCCCACCCCATCCCTATTCATAAGTAGCTTTGGAGTCTAAAAAGAAGGTACACCATAATCGATTATACATTTTTTTATTTAACAGCTCTGAAGTGAAGTACTTAAACAAAAAGCAAAATTTAAAAAAGGGGCAGTAGTATAAGTAGTAAAAAAGTTTTTGGTAGTGCTATCACTCGAATCTAGATTTTTTGCTTGAAGAGGGTCCCGCTTCTTCCTGTGAAGTGATGAACGCGACAGGTTGTTGAGATAGTGTCACTGCAAGCAGTAAATCCAAATCTTCTTGGTCTTCTTCCTTATCAATTATGATACGCATGGGGTTCAAGCATTGGCCATGGCAAGAATGGCAGATGTTCGTACACCGTAGTGCAGCTTTCCTACACACACACCTCGGTCCACATCCAGTCTTACATTTACAGAAAATAAGATTTAGAATTTCGTTAGGTGCAACCAGATCTTTGGTTGTGACGGGAATGAGTCAATTATTTTCCTGCTTCCACCATCAGATTTCTGGTGATAATTGGTCTCCCATCCAAAATTGTACTTGGTGGTGTACTCGATAGGAATGTTGTTTTGCTGTTCCTTCCGTTGGCGCAGCAATGTCCGATTTGATATTAGACACTGCTTGCGTGAACAAAAGATACTGATAAAAGTTGAGGAATGTCTGTTTAGCTGGTGCTCCGTACAATTTTTGAAACGTTTTGTTCCCTGCCTCTGCTACAGCCTCACGAGAAGAGGTTGGACTGTTGAAAACATCAGCAATACCTTGTAACTCTGCAGTGTGCTTCCCGAACAAATTGACAGACTTGATCTCACCTTTCCGGTATGACGAAGTCACCTCCACTAAATCGTTGCTTGAATAAACTTTTCTTTTAATTTTGCCATTGCTCGGCTTGACTAACAGTATTTGTCGTTCGGGCGGGGTTAAAGTCATAAGTAGAACCATGACATCAACATCTTCAACGATTACTGCTACGATGGCATTTTCCTCGGATGTTTCTATAGCAATTTTAATAATTAATGTATCAGCATCGTCAGATGCTTCTCTAAGATCTATTCCCTGGTTTCTAAGTGCCGCTGAAAGAAAGGAAATGAGCCTTGACTTATTCTTTTTGTTGGAAAGAAAATCCACCTGTTTCACGGTGATCACTGTTTCCTTATCAAAATGTATGTCTACCGACTTCTTTAGCTTGTATCTTCGGCTTTGTTCCCATTTCTTAGTATTGCACTCGGTGGAGAAGTAACCATAAAACATCACAAAGCAACTTCTGCCCAAGTAATGCTGGGGAAGGTATTTGATGTAGCAGTGGCAAATTGTTGAAATTTTTGAATCTTTGGGCCACAATGCCTTGTGCAGCAAAAAGCCACCATCCACAACAATATCGAAGTCGGGGAAGGCAAATTCTGCAGTTGACACTTCAAACGCATCATACAGGTCTGATTTTTTAGTTTTCCGCATCCCATTTTCGTCAAACAACGATAATAGAAAGGGAGCCAACTCAGCTCCTGTACATATTCAGGTCTTTATCGGTCTGCTTGCTGATGCTTATCTTTTGGAATATGATCAAACGGTCATACTGACTGACCAAAGGGAATGTGGAATGAGGGAAGGGCGTGACAAAGGAGGGGGCGATCGGTCGGTCTATTGTGTTTGTCAAGGTCGGCGAGGGGTCCCACGGCTGTGGTTTCTCCCTTCAATCCTCAAAAAGTCACACTACACCTACAGTTCTCGGTTCGATAAATCTACCAAATAATCTATAACTATTACAGACACGAAAAAAATGTATAGCATCAAATACACTTCTGAAATAGGAATGAGCTGGGGGTTGTTCTGTGGTGGAGGTAAACAGACGGATGGATACGGCCAGATTTGTAGGCTGCCGCTCAAGCGAACGCTTAAAAACGTTTGCGGTTATAGCCTTTGTATGAAAACCAGCGATAGATTGGCAGTCGAAAAGGAAGCCTATCTTAAACGCCAAATAAATCTATACCTATTACAGATACGAAAAAAATTCATAGGATCCCTTTTTTAGCAAATATAATAAGCTTTATTTCTGCTAGGACCAGCAGTTTCCGAGATAAGAGCGAAAACCCGAAAATAGTGTCACGTTTCACGTCACTGCCGTTACAACTCACCTCCGATTCCTCAGGACTTTTGTATAATTCATCACTAGACACCTCTAAGTAAGGTGCCAAGTTTCAAAACTGGTGAAATTATTTCTAGGTGATGGCCTTTTTTGCCCTTTGTTGACTGGGCTGTATGGTGATTTTGACAGAAGAGTGTATCAGGCTCGACCTTATCAGTTGACATACATACGTAATATGCTGTATTGCATTTCCTTATTTTTTTGCGGATTTCTCGAGTCATTTTATTGGCCTCCGATATTTTACTTTCTAGGTACATGAAATTCGTCACAACCTCTATATTTTTTTCTCCGAGTGTTACGTTCCGTCCCTAGTCTTTCAGTTTAGTTGCAATACGCTTTGTTTTACGCTCATTCACTTCCAAGCTTATTCTTCTGTTTGTTCTTCTACCGCCCTCTCTGACCTTCCTGCTATATTGAGGGTGGTTGGTGGTCCTATTGAAGATCGTTCCAAATTTTGCGTACTACAAAACGCGTTCCGTTATCATGATTTCGATCAGTGTCCCAACTATTAATATATGACATGTTTATATTTCTATATCCTTCCCAGTTCAGGCCGTGTTATCTCCTAAAGCGCCGTTATTTCCAGGTTGTACCTGTCAATTTCTTGCAGGATGCCTAGTAGTGTACTGCCATAGTATAAACTCCCCACAATCCATGTTCTACTTGTCGTATCCATTTTCATTTGTTGTTGCCGTCTCTCGTAAGTTTACTCCGATCCGAGGTTCTGTTATAAGTTTTGTAATTGTTGTGGCTTTTTTAGAAGGAAAGGGTTTTATCGCCAAGGGTAGTTAGCCCCATGCCCATCCCCCTTTTCGGAGGACCGTTTGCTCGGCTACTTTGAGGTTGTCAACCTCGTACAAGTACTAAACTGCGCTTCAGCTAGTTAAATTAATATAACTGGCAATATAAAGCAGTATAAGATCCAGGGCAATATAATTAATTTGTTTCTGCAAGTTTAAATCATCTCCTAAGGAATCTAAGGAAATAGAAGAATAATATAGCTCACAATGAGTTCCATTCCAATGAGAAGAAGATACAGGTTGTTTTCCTCCGGCAGGTACAGGTTGTGCTGTATATAGTAACTTATAGTCAAAGGTATTGATGTCTCGATATTTGTAAACGTAGTTTTCAAAATACATTAAATCAAGCTTATCGAAAATCGGACTCCACGATAAGAACCTTACATAAAGCAAAATAGGAAGCAACAACCTAGACACTGATCGATCGACAATTTTGTTTACCATTCCAGTGGATAATTGTACACTCATATCTTCGATAACATAGCAACAGCTTGAGATATAATACTACAATGCCTTAATTTAAGATTGCAGGGCATTTAAATATAATCGAGTATATAGTGATCGCCATTTATTAAGTTTAAATACATATAAGGTGAAAATACTGATAAATATAAGTAATTAAACCTAAACATAACTCAATCGTAAAATGCAAATTCCAAATATACAATTTTGTATAAATAATAAATGTTTGCATAATAATCAATATAAAAGATGCCATTCCTTTCATCCTACCTACGCTTTATAGTTTTGCGTTACATTTGTTCCGTTCCATAGAAACATCAACAAAGTAACTGAAAAGAACTGTTAGCAGTTCATTTACTATATTTTTTTCAATCGCACAGTATAGATAAAATACTGGTTTGTTCTGAAACTGAAAACAAAAGATAGGTAGATGTTTCTCCTTTGTTGATCTCTTTTTGCTGAACAAACTTGTTATCTCTAACAATATTATCTGCTTCATTACCGATCGATCAAGATAAAGTACATAAGGAATGTATTTATTAATAATGAAATAACACATTTCAGTTGTTGGCAGAGAATGTAGAGAATATGTGGCAATTCCAGTTAAGTTTCTTTATATTTGTGTTTCTTGTCTGTAAGACTAGCAGCCATTCGTTTTCGTATCCAAATGAAGTGTTCAACTCTGTGAAAAGGATTTCAACACCAGAAGGATTAGCTGCCCATATTGAAAACCAGTTAGCTACAAATGAGGGCAGATTTATTTCAAAGGGATGCTGGCGGCATCTTAAGTATTACGCCAAAAGTTTAGTCACTCTGAAGCCTTGGGCTTTTAAAAGTATGTCTTAGTTTAATACGTGTTTTCAATGCTGTTATGATAACTTCACATTTTTGAAGCAAACATTAATTTGTACGTATTTACATCAGATCTGCTCAAAACGTTGCCAAAATATTCTTAATAACCTCGACTTAATCTATGGTTTACAGTAGGGAGGAAACAATTAAATTCTTGAAAAAAATATTGTTTACTTTCAGTGTTAGACGCTAGCGCCAAACTACCATCAGGAATACTTCGTGGATATGGAGCGGAATTGGGGGCATTCGATCAATGCTTAAATATCAAAAAAAAGGAAACCGAAAATGTTGGAACAATTCGTGGAAAATATTGTTTTGGTGGCTTCAGTATTATAAAAAAGAAAAATTACTATCCAGATAGAACGGCCGGAGTAAGTATCATTTTTCTACTTCCAAATTCGCAAAATATTAACCACGGCTTGCTTAATTAATTCTTATTACACAAATAAATAGTATTGTACAAAATATCATTAATATTAATTTGTAATACAGGGAAATTATTCAAATAGTCCAATTCAATCAAGACTAATAGATTTCACAAAAGCCAGAGTGGATATTCTATGGGGCGTATGTTTACCGGACTCGTGTTCCGCTAGAGACTTCCAGATATTGCATAAGTTACTTTTTATGCATTTCTCGGAAGATTCTTGTCAAACTAATGATGACCTTTCCACAGAATTAGATGGCGGCGATGTTACTGCAATGTAGGTTTTGAAAGGTCTTGTTTGATCTGTTAGAAATAATTGTGCCCTTTCTAGCTGTCTCCTGGGTATTATTGGTGGTCTGATAGTGTTGTCAACAGCATATGACATTGCTAATTATTATTTATGTAAAGGTAAGATATTGTTGTTTCTTGAAAATGACTAAAATGTAATATATTGTATAGCACTTAGTCAAACTTTCTACTCTTAATATTGCTTCGCTAGCCATCTTAATTGCTCTTTTATAACCTCTTCATTGTAATTGAATGATTATTAATTATGTTGTTAAGAATTGGTTTATTTACTTGTAGAATAGGAAAAATGGTTCCGATGCCAACATACAAATGTTTGATTTATAGCGATAGCCTCCAGCGGTGGCGCTGACAACAAAAAGAAAAAGATTTCTAGTTCAAATAATCATTGTTTGTTTTCAGAACGTGGGGGTACAATCCTACGATCATTTTCCATATGCACAAATTTTTCAAAAATAATATCAACCGGAAGCAATGAGAACGAGATTTCCTGCATCTATGGGCTTCGAGTACTTACCATGTTGATGTTAATGTATGGTTACAGATACGTATCATTTCTGTTTGCTCCCTTAATAAATTGGTTAGATATGCTTAGAGTAAGATTTTTAAGCAGCAGCAAAACTTGTGTTAATATATTTTGTTTCCAGTGGATTATTAGTAAAGATACTGGCAGTATTATTGACGCTATTGTATGTGGAGACACATTCTTTGTTCTATCTGGCTTTCTAGTCTCATACAACTATATGAGAGCTAAAGAAAAGGGTATCAATTTTAATATCTTAACGTACTATATTGGTAGAATTATAAGGTAAGTTAGCTAATTTTCATACACTATGAACAAGTTTATCTTTTGAGTTTATTTTCCTTAAAATATCATTATATCTATGACGGTGTTCACCAACTTGCTAGCCACCATTTGCTCGCCATCGTTTGCTCGTCTGCCGTTTGCTCGCGGATCTCTATGCTCGACAACTATTTGTTCGCAGCGCCGGTTGATCACCGTATAAAGAATTTATTCTTAAAATTAAATATTACCTGTAGGCATTTAGTATTATCCTGTTGATAATTCTCAGAAATAAATTCCACTAAGGCTAAGGGATATTGATAGTGATAGCAGAGTTGCTTCTATGTGTATTTTAATTCGAATAGGGTAATACTTTCTTGTTCCTATTGAAATTAACGAGAAATGTATCTGCTCTTATGTTGTATATATTTTTACATAATTTCTTAAGGCATCTTTAGCGTTGCTTTATTGATTATAGAAATAGTATTAAGAGTCCAAAAATTATAGTAAACAATTATCTACTCATACCACTTTCATAAAGGAATATTAGCTCAAAATATTAAATATCTCCCTATCCCTATGATATCTGAAAAATAGTAAATATTTTAATTATGAAGCTAAGATGTGCTAAATTATTTTGCAAAGGAAAGTGTCTCACCAGATATATCTAGCTTTCTTGCGTAGGTGCACTTACATTTAGTACCTACTGCGAGCAAGCTGTCCGTCGAGCAAACGGATGGCGAGCAACTGTCTTGGCGAGCATTTTCTCAGCGAGCATATGGTAATTGAGCAACCTGTGGCGAGCAAGCAGCGGCGGGTAAGTTGTAGCGAGCAAGTTGTGGCGAGCAGGTTGTGGCGAGCAAGTTGTGGCGAGCAAGTTGTGGCGGGCAAGTTGTGGTGAGCAAGTTGTGGCGAGCAAATGACCTATCTCTGACACTTTTTAATTCACTTTTGTAATCAATTTGTTGGGCTGTAATAATTAAAATATAATACAGCTATCCCTACGAAAAATAATTTACATTTTATTTTGTTATTATCTTACTAATGAGCTTATAACAAAATATAGCGTTTCATTGCCCTAAATACCAATGTTACCCATGATGGCTTTTTCCTAGTTCCTAATATATTTGTTGAATTTATTGTTCTATGATGACAGATTTTTAGATTAACACCAGCACTAGGAATGGCCATTTTAATACACGCCACCCTTATGAGGCACATAGGATCAGGCCCTGTATGGCCGTATATTAGTAATGCCTGGTTAGTGAATAGCTGCAGAGAAAATTGGTGGAGTTCATTGCTTTATGTGCAAAATTATGTGAATCCAGATATAACAGTAAGAATATTAATTTTATTTTGTGTACAATTATGTGATGTGGCATTCCACAAAACTATTAATCTGTAATTTGAAGCAAAGATCGCAAATCTATATGTAAATCAATATTAGCATTAGACTATTTTCAGAAAATGTGTATGGTGCAGACCTGGCACCTCGCAGTGGATATGCAATTATTCATTTTAGCGCCATTAATTCTCGTTCCATTAAGTAGATGGCCCGGATATACGGTCAGCGTTGTGATTTCGTTGCTCTTTGCTGCAATATTATCGCCATTCTTAGCAGCCTGGGTTTATAAACTAAAATCCGTAATAGCAACAAATAGAAGGTATTGTATGCCCAATGCCAATTTTAAAATAATTCGCTGAATGTTTCTTGCCTTGCTTCGTTGAAATTCATATCAATTATTAGTTCAAACAATATTAACAATTTCAAGAGGTTGCATTCGTTTTTGGTGCTTTACATGTATTCCGACATACAATATGTCATTTTCAAAAGCAAAATAAACATTTGGAGTTGGGAATCCTATTGAAATTGTTAATATCGTTTTGCATTATTAGTTGAATAAGGTTTTCTGAACATTCCCTAATATAGTTGCAAAATTCGAAGCTCTTTAAGGGGCAAGACCTAATATAACAGTATCAGCTTCAAAGCGTTTATACGATTTAAAAGTTGATTTGGTATGAATAATTCGAGATTTGTTTTACCATGGGGCATTCTGTTTATTAGAAATCGGTAAGAACTTTGTGTTCCAAATAATCACTTATATCAATATTGCAATAGCTCTTAAAAATGGAACATGAATATTTGTACTTTCTTCAAGTCTATTTACTTTTCATAAAAACTAAAATAAAATAATATGTTCCACCACAGACGTGCTCAATTAAGCGCCAGTGTTAGGCATGTGCTAGGCATATTATACCAGAGTGTCCAAATCTAAACAAGAATGTGTAAATTTAAGCCCCATCTGCAGACAATTCCAAAAACTAAATAGATTTAAGATTGGCCGTGACTCTTGATAGCATATCCATGGCAATTCTTTCTACGGAAAGTTATGTTCATGTTAGTGTGGAATAGCGCATAATAATCAAATTTATTAGGAATGAAGGCGTAAACTAACTGAAACGGCAAGCGGAATCTTTCTAAAAGGCGAGCGTTTGAATAGTATACATTTCTTAGAGACGAGTGAACTCGTGTAGAAAATGAGCTTCGGGTAATAGGGAAAATAAAGAAAAAATTAATGCCCTTATTCAGCAAAATAGACTGGTAACAGTTCGTCATATTACTTAAAATTTAAAAAAATTGTCGAAAGTCTTGAAAACATCATAAAAAAACAAACTAAAGTAGCTAAGGTAAATGCGAGCTGCATTCCGCGTTTGTTGAGCGAAAAACACAAGTGAAATGTTTACAAATCGCTTCTTTATTATTGCAACGATATAAGAGAGAATGAGATTAATTTTTCAACTCAATTTTGACAACTGTAGAAACCTGGTTATGTTATTTAACTCCACAGTCAAAACGCGTAATCATGCAGTGATGTCACACCACATCTCCAAAGCCAAACGAAATAAGAACTATGTTATCAGCTCGTAAAGTGATGGCTGCTTTTTTCGGGATTTTCAAGGGGTGTTCTTAGTTGATTTCGCTACAGAACAATTACAATGAATGCTGGTTATCATTCGACATTGCGCGATAAGGAACAAACGAAAGAGAAGACAAAGTTCTGCTTGCTTTCTCTAAGCCAATGCTCGCCCTCATACTGTTGCAAGAGCAATAGAAACCATAAATAAACTTCAATGGGACCTTATTCCACATGCAGCGTACAGTCTTGATCTTGCTTCCTCAGTTTTTTGTTTGCCTGGCCCACTAAAATAAACTTTATCCGGAAGATATTTTCGAAGTTGTTCAAATGCATCGCTAGGTAGGAGGACTACATTGAAAACTAATATAGTAATTGTAATATTACAATACCCTTTTATATAACTACATTTCTGTTTAAATTTGAACACTCTTTATAAATGATTGAATATTAGTTTTATATATGATTTTTGTCTCTAACTTTCTCTAACATTTTGTAGTCTTGACGACATAAATGCTTACATGGAGCATTTCTATTTCCCTACGCATACACGTGCAGCGCCATGGATTATTGGCTTTCTGTTAGGTTACTTGATTTATTACACAAACAGACCTGAAATAAAGGCTATAGTGAAACAGGTAATCTTAAGGCATCTTCACCATTAATCAAGATATTTACGTATCTTCCAAAAGCAGTGATTATAAAGTTTTAATTGCAGAAACTTAACATGTTCCTTGTATTGATGTTATGGGGAATAACAATAGGTACTTTTCTGCTGTGCATTCTCATTGGACGTGAAATGTTCGGTACGGAATATAAGTGGGTGCCCCACTCATTTCATATGGCATTAGTTCGTCCTGCATGGTCTATAGGAATTTCATGGATAATTTTTGCTTGCATACATGGGTATGGAGGTAAGAAACTAATTTTGAATGGTATATAATATTAACGTTAAATCGGCTTTCTCTCAGAATCTTTATTTTTTAATCAACAATACCTAATATTTTTACTAAATTTATATTACAGGTCCAATTAACTCGTTTCTATCGCTGCCCATGTTTGAAATGCTTTCTAGAATTAGTTACTGTACATACCTAGTAAACTTTTCGTTGTTGTTCCTTCTCACATACCAGACAAGACAGGGACTGGAATTCAGCGATTTTAATGCGGTAATTAAAACTATATCAATAACAATTTCCATTTCAAGACTACTCTTCTTTACAGTTTTACAGATATATGGGTGATATTTTACCCTCGCTTGGATTAGGGTTGGTGTGGTCCCTCGCATTTGAATCTCCTTTCATTACAATCGGTAAAGTTATATTCCGTCGACGGGAAGATAAGAAATGATTTTGACAGTAAGTTTACTGTGGTATCGTATTTTGGCTTACGAAGTGCCACCACTTGACTACAATTTAAAATACGAAATAGTTTAATATTAATTTATATTTCTCATTATGTACGTTAGTTACACTTTAAGCCAACTTAAATTATTGTAAAACTATTTGTGGTTAACTTATTCACGTACTCTAGCATATATGCTTGGAATAATGTTCTAAGTATGTACGCAAGAATACTGGAGTGTTAGTTATTTAATATTCTAAAAATAAACACTTTAACACAATATTTTTCTCTTGTACATTTGGCTACGTAAAATCACGCTCTGCTGCTCTACAAAACAATGCTTATATTTCAGGTTTCGGTATAATAAAGGTTGACGGACGAAACTGTAACAAAACATACTTTAAATATGTAAGTATTAACTCTCTAGCGATAAGGCATGTCGGGGTTTTCGTGCGCTACCTTAAACATTTCGTTAACTTTTTCAATTTAGTAATAAGAGTATTTTCCATGTCGGAGTATGACAAGCTTGCTTCTACGTTACACGCTTGATTACTAAATTTCCATCAAATAAAAGTAAATTATAAACTTTTTGCCACATTAAAATTCATGGCACCATCTTTCACTATACCATATAAAGGCAAAGATTGACATTAAGTATATCTCCCACGTTTATTAAAAATTTAAACAACACAGATTTTGGAATCGTGCCTCTTACACAGATGTTTAATTTTAAAATTGTTTTTTACACCATGATTTTAATACATAGCCGGAAAATAACTAATGGGGCATTACCTTTCCAACATTTTTAAACGATCTTAGAGGCACTTTATTAATAAGTAAAAAGAACCTTTGCTAGACTTCTAATACCTTTATCGTAAAATTTAGTCAGATTCCATAAAGTCGTCTTCCAAAATATGTTCTCTTAAGGATTACCTCAATGGTAAATTTTCACACATAGACGTATTAACTAAATAGTAAATTATAGGAGATATTTATTTAGTTTGGTTCTTCAGATTTTTATTAACAGATAATTAACTTAATTTTACGAAAATTATTAATTCCAGAATTAATTGGGGCCATAAAAGTCGTGTTGTTCAAAAAATGGTGCGTAAATGGATTGCAGTGGTTTCTCACGATCCAGCACCCGCTTTTGGCCTATAAAACAGAAATAATTTGTTATAAAAAGATTCATTCTTGATTTTAACCTCAAGAAGCACAGTTCCTTTACAGGTTTCCTTAACCCTTCACCTGCAAGCGCTTTGAGGTATCTCAGCTGTAGCGTCAAGTTCTCCCAACTCTTAACCTGCAAGCGCTTTGAGGTATCACAGCAGCTTACGGCATCCCTTGACGATTGCGCTTTGAGGTATCTCAGCTGCAGCGTGAAGTTCCCTTAACCCTTCACCTGCCAGCGCTCTGAGGTATGTCAGCAGCCTGCGGCTTCCCTTCACGATTGCGCTTTGAGGTATCTCAGCTGTAGCGTCAAGTTCCATTAACCATTCACCTGCCCAGCGCTTCGAGGTATCTCAGCAGCTTACGGGCTTCCCCAGATGATTGCGCTTCGAGGTATCCAGCTGCAGCTTCAAGTTCCTTAATGATATACCTTGCACCTTCAGAAAACCACCCCGCACACTTTATCTTTATTGTTTTGTGTTACTAAGCAAATAGTTTAAATTTCCGAAAGCAATCGTTATACTTGAGATTACATTGCGCTACGCCGGCTAAAGTTGCCTGCACTTTCCTAGCCTGAACAGGTGAATATAGGGGGTAGTTAAATTGCACTGTCTGCAGTTAATATTTACGTTAATAAAAGTATTAAACCTCTCTGGTGTTTTATTTCACGCATTTACCTCAAGTACTCTAGATTCGAACCTAAGACGATCACGACCAGTCACGACGACTAACAGGTAAACCCAACACAAGGGTCCGTAACGTTACAATACCTAGAAAACGTCCTGAACTTCCGTTTCAGGTTTTAGATAGATTCGAGGACAATTTTCGGGTTCACAATATATTTCCATACTGCTAGTAGAGGAACGTAAACTTATATAATACACAATAGAAAAACAATCAGACTAGCAACGATCTTGGATATTGAAAACTCATAACCGAGGTAAAATGATGAGACTTTTCGTGTAAAATAATAAATCAGACTTATTAGTTTTAGAATCTGTTAACCCACTATAACATGCTGGAATTGCAGTCAATAAATTTCACATAAAATTTTGATGACCTGTTACATGCATGTGTTTGCAGTAATAATGTGCAGGTTATGGACCATTTAAAGCTATTTTACGTATACTTTGAGCAGAGAGAAAAAGAACACCTTTTCACTTCAAGTCTGAAGTTTAACCGAAATCATTACGAACCTGTAAAGCGATTATTATTGGAAGTCCAGAAGCTATTTGCTAGTTTTTTGCTTACAATAGAACACAAATAATTAAATCTAGAGTCTGAATGGGTTTCCCTACACTATCTTGCAAAGCTCCAATTTTCAAAAAATGTTAGAATTGTTGTTAAAATTCCATTGTCTAAAAGCCTAGCAAATCAATCAGTTCTAATTGTATGTTGTTTAAATTATATTCGGCTTTCAAAAGCAATGTAAAACTTTGTGAAAGTCGAAAATGTATGAACCCTGGCTGTTCTGGCCGTAGTCTAAAACAGCGTTTTCAACCTAAGGGTTGCGACCCAATATTGGGTCGCGTTAAATTTTTTATTGGTCTCGAAATATTGTTACGTTTTCCTATCAGATGGCTATCAAGAGAAAAATTTCTGAAGCGCTTATTACATCTGTAAAGACCCGCAGATTTAGATTTAAATTATTACCTACTTACAAACTTATTGTATTCTTTTTCACCGTAATTTAATTTCAAGTATTCTAATTATGTAATTATGTTACACTGATGACACAGTTTCGTTCAAGGGATAGGTTAACATGTTTATTTACTGTTTAGTTTCCGTAAGCCTGTCGGGGCGGAGGTCAGAAGTTTTTTTATGTCTTTATAGTTCCTGAAATTTTAGAGTCGGCATGCGTATTATGCATACGTTTCCCAGAATGGTAGATTGTTATGCAGGAGGGTCTTTTTCGCACCGGGACGGGCGGTGGGAATTATTACAAACTAAATATAATAAATAACTAAACACTCACCAATAGTATCTCGAAATCGGTTATATATATTCATCAAAACCAAATTCTCGGGAACTCAGAATTTGGCAGCTTCAGACATGTACGCAGTGCACTCATAAAGTAAGCAAACACACAGTCACAACCCCATTTCAGCACAAATCAGCAAAGCATGGAACACACAAGCAATAATAGATTACTACATTCGTATTGCAACTTCTACATTTCTACTTAAGGGGGTCGGGTGTCCACCCGTAGGATCCCACGTAGCTTCTAGTAGTTCGCCTTTGGCACCATGTCAGGACAGTCTCTAGTAGTTATCGTTCAAGGTGGGGTGTCCTTGACAGGACCGTCTTTAGGAGATCTTGACTGATGTACTTAACCTTTAACGGGTACCGGGTACTCGAATGTTACCACCGGTCAATGGGTTCAGTTCCCCCATCTCACTGTGATCACCAAACGACCTCCGCCTGCCGCCGTACTTGCATCACAAGGAAAAGAGTGGGAGACAGGCCCTCCACGGCCACTCTGCAAAGTGCAATGCAGAGATCACTGGCTGGTCAACCAGGTCGAGGTTAAGTCGAGTGATTAGGCCCAATCACCGAACCTCTCAAGCATTAAGGAGCTTAAAACGGAATCCCGCGCGGGTACACAACTCCCAGGAACCTTGGAGAGGCACTGCTTCCCCTAGTATAGTATCAGAGGCCTCAATCCTAAGAATACAGTAATTACAATTACTAACAGTACTGTAACGGTGCTGCTTTTGCTTATTGGACCACTCGTTAAATTGCTTATATTGCTCGGGTAAGCTCGTGAGATGTCCAGGGATCAGTAATAACAGCTTGTAAATAACAATAGGTTTATTAATAAATGTTTAAAATAAATATAATACGTGTGTACAAAAATAAAATGTAATTCTGTATCAAGTAAGTACGCGAAAACTCTGGGTACGGCCCTGTGCCCCGCTCTGGTAGCTCCAACAGACTCAGGGTCGTTGTCGCTACTCTCCAAGAAGCGGACGCTGATTGGTTGCCGTCCGTGGTCGTAGGTGGCAAGATGGCTGCCACCGCTGCTCTAATTAAAGTGACAGAAAAATACACGATTATAGTTAATTGTGAATTCCCGGAGGTGCAAGTTCTCTGGTAAATAATTCAGGTTGGTGATTGTGAATAAAGATTCTCGCAGTGTATACCTACTTTACGGAAATTTCAATGAATTTTATAAATAAAATTCCCAGTGATCGCTCCGCTCTGGTTTCTCTGGGTTCCTTCGATCTTGGCAGCTCTGCATAAACAATCGGTAGGTATTACTCTTAATTTTACGTTAAATAACGATTTCAAACAGGAATTAATTTATACTAGCTTTCCTGGAATTGCAAAATTCAAACTACGCGTTTGTCACAGTGTATTTGGTTCGAATTTTGTTTAACCTGGCTTCGCTTTTTAATAAATCTTAATCGGACGGGACTCTGAATTCTACAGTGTAAAATTATCGGGCACAGTGTTAAGCAAATCTTATTTCGCCGGCCAAAAGTTTCTCTGGTCGTTACGTAAATAAAATACGGGACAAATCTCTCACACAAACTTGCACAAAAGATTCTCTGTGTCTAAAGGTTGTGTATCGTTCTAGGGTACCCGAAACTGCTCCGGTTCGTCCAAGTATACAGGGTACTCAAAATTAAAATTTGACGGATCGTGACTGTTTCGCCACGCTCACGGCAAACTTTATACAGGGGGTTCAACTGGTAAAAGAAAAGATTACAACGTTCCTACGGCACCAATTTTAACACTGATTCGAAACGTTATAATAATTTACTGGCAGAACTTTTTATCGCCGTGGAAGAGTTCAAGCACTCCCCCGTCCAGCGATACAAAGGTCTCCAACACGGAAATCGGTCGGTCGGGTATAAACAATATTAAAATAGCCAAGCAGGTTGAACTATAAATAATTACCAACTTTACTACAAAACAACTGTAATACGAATCCAAAGGATCCTTTGCCGGTCGGTCGGCTCGATTAACTTTCACGGCGGCTGCTTGCGGTCGAAGGCCGAAAGATAGCTCGGCGTCGGAGAATCGGACTGGAAATATAAAAATTGTTAAACTGGACGGTATTCACTTGGTTAATTTCACAGGATTTTTAACTGGGATCTTTTAAGAACAATTCTTAAAGGAAAAAGCACGACTGATATTTCTGACTTTTGAATAAATTCAAGAGCCAGGAAATAAGAGTCAAAAAGTGATTTTAAATTGTCCGCGCTGGGGTTTTATACTCCCTATCTCGGGGCGGTCGGATAGGTTCGTCATCCCACTTCCACGGGAAAGGAACGTTTTCTTCTGGCGAATTTTCGGATGACGACGATGACAGATGTTTGTTGTTCAGCATTCTTATCTTCTGAACGCAAAATGTGGAGTTTTTGAGATTGCTAATTACTCAGCAACTTAATTCACCCTTCACATTTTTACCCCGTTACAGTACTACCTCAACAATACTACATAAGCAACAGCATTATCTACACCTTCAATCAACAACTACTCATCTCGCCCAATACCACTACCTTACAGGTAGCCCGTACATAGGTATACATCACTTCAGTGCATTTATCAACTAAGCAACACATATATTCTGTTAAGTCATTTATAGCGAACGCGCAAATTCTGACCCGTTTGAGAAGCCACCACTTCGGCCGCTGCGAACCCACCGCCCTAACTTTCCTAAATCTTACCTAAAAACACAGCCCTGCAACGAGTCTCGGGTCTTGGAAAACCATAACCATAAACATAATTTATTAAACAAGGAGGCTAGTAACCACAATATTTAGAAAACAGCTTTATTGACAATTATACGAGCATACAATAAATGTGAAGGAATTTGTTCAAAAATATTACTCCTACACTTATGTTCATTCTTTGCTGACCGCGATTAACTGGTTGTAACGAGGTAACGTATTGTTTAATTTACCAACTAAGAAAAAATCAAAGTTCCGTGGTTTTAGATTTGATGTCTTCAGCAATATGTGTTTTGGAAGGTGTATTTGTTTGTTGAATAAGATTTGCCGAGTTCTGAAAACGTGACTGTGGGAAATTTGTAACTCCGAAGTGCAAATTCAAATCTTTGTGCTAATTCTAAGTAATGGGACATTCAAGGTTGTTTTAAGCTGCCCAATTCCGTCTCTACATGCAGCAACCCGTTGTTCCCCCTAGTTCCTATACTTTACCTTATAAATACTTACAGTCGAACAGGGAGGAAACTTTTTGACCCACGTTGCTCTGCCAGTTCAGATCGACTTGTCGTTCCGTATCTCACAAATAATAACGAATAATTACCTGTCATATCCTCCTTGCTTAAATTTTTTCATGTTCTAATTTCTCTCAAAATATTCATCCCCAGTAGGATTTTTCCTTAGCGTTACATCCTCCGCCCATCTTAAGTAAAGCGCCCTTGATTGGCTGGCGCTCCTGGAGAATTTCCCTCAGCGTTACATCCTTTTTCCGTCTTCAGTAGAGCGCTCTCTCTTGACCGTCGCCCCTGGAGGATTTACCTTCAGCATTACATCCCTTCTCCGCCTGCAGTAGAGCCGTCTGGCTTGACCGGCGTCCCTGGAGGGTTTTCCCTCAGCGTTAGATCCTTTCCCCGCCTTCAGTAGAGCGCTCAGGCTTGACCGGCGCCCCTGTAGGATCTTCTCTCAGCGTTACATCCTTTCCCCACCTTCAATAGATCGCTGTAGCTTAACCGGCGCCCCTGGAAGATTTTCCCTCAGCGTTAGATCCTATCCCCGCCTTCAGTAGAGCGCTCTCTCTTGACCGTCGCCGCTGGAGGATTTACCTTCAGCATTACATCCCTTCTCCGCCTGCAGTAGAGCCCTCTGGCTTGACCGGCGTCCATGGAGGATTTTCCCTCAACGTTACATCCTTTCCCCGTCTTCAATACAGCGCTCTGGCTAAACCGTCGCCCCTGTAAAAGAAGGGCTCTAATAATGTGCCCGTTGTTACGTCATTTTAGGAAGGTGCAACAGTTACACTTACTTACTATATTAATTTTGTGTGGCGTAAATCGCCAAGAAAATTTGCTTGTATCTTGGAATATCAGCATGAATTTACCAAAATGTGGATAAACTGGCATAATGTGTATATGCAAGCGTAAGCGCTCAATCCCTATAACGTTTGGACTGTGCTTACTTGAAATACTTAAGCTGCACTGTTATAATGCTTGAAATTTATTTATGAAATGAAGATAAATAATGCATTGGATCCGCACTTAGAGCCACTAGTATTTTCCCTGTCACTCCAAGTTACATTTCTGATGGGACTTCGTAACTGAATTCTTCTTTGTATTAATAAAGCAGTGGATCGTAATGCAACTGACGCTTCTATTTCAACAAATAAACAAACTATTGGCTGGATTGGAAAAAAGGCTCCCAGGGTCCAAAAGACAGGATATCCAGTCTTCCAATCTTTATTTATTTATTTAATTAATCCGCAGGAGAAACGGGCGCAGGCCCAATTACAACCCTGCTTACATGCATACATACATAAAATAAAATAAAATAAAATGAAAAACAAAAAGAAAAGTTTACACAAACGAACGAACTGCAAGCACCTTCAACATCTAACTTTACCTTTCCTTATACATATTTAATAAAGCCTTTTTGAAAGAATTTTCTGATCTATCAAAAATATTGATATCTGTATTAAATAACACACTATTAGTTATATTCAACATTTTTACTATGGAAGAGTTTGATCGAATGTTAGTTCTGCAAAACGGCAAGTAAAATAAATCACGCGGTCTGCATCTAACAGCTGGAGTATAAAGTTTAACCATTGGCAGTAATACAGGACAATCGATTCTATTATTAATTAGTTTATAGATGAAAAGCGCAGCCGACAGTTCACGTCTTTCATTTAATTTGAGAATCTCGAAATCACGTCTAATATTATGATACTCATCATATCGTGGATATTGCTTATGGCGCTTATAATAAATGTACTTCAAAAATTTATTTTGAACCGTTTCAATTTTATTTTGATTTTGCGTGGTACCAGGATTCCATACCCTGCTAGCAAATTCTAATTTTGATCTTACTATCGAGTTATAAAGTATTAGAATTGATTTGGTGGTGTTAAATTCATACGTATTTCTCATTAAAAACCCTAGATTTTTAAGTGACATATTTACAATGTAATCTATATGAGTATCCCATTTCAAATTAGAAGTAAATAACACCCCTAAGTCTCGATTATTGTGTACGCGTTTTAAATCTTCTTGATTAATTTTATATTCTGAAAAAATGTAATTAATTCTCAAAGAAAATGTCATAATTTTGCACTTGCTGACGTTGAAATAAAGATGATTATTTAAACTCCAATTTACAACTGAGTCGAGATCTTTTTGTAATAAGTCGCAATCATCCGAATTTTTAATTTTTTTAAATATTTTCAAATCATCAGCAAATAGCAAAATTTTAGAGTATTCTATCGAGTCAGGCAAATCGTTTATAAATATGAGAAATAACAATGGTCCTAAATTACTACCCTGCGGTACGCCAGATGGTGTTATGTATTTTTCAGATAGAAATCCATTTAGTTTCACGAACTGAAATCTATTCTGCAGATACGATCCAAAAAACTGTATTAAATTTAGACTACACCCACATAGATACAATTTCTGTAGAAGAATGTCATGATCAACTTTGTCAAAAGCCTTAGCAAAATCTGTATAAATAACATCTGTTTGCTCCCCCTTATCCAGAGTTTCACTAACGAAATCAACAAATGCTATCAGATTGGTATCAATAGACCGTCCTCTCATAAATCCGTGTTGATCAAAGGATATCCAATTTTTCAAATGATACCACAATTTTTGATAAATAAGTTTTTCAAAAATTTTGGCTGGTACTGATAATATTGACACAGGTCTATAATTTTCAACATCACATTTACTACCAGATTTATGTATCGGAGTTACTTGGGCAATTTTCCATTTTTCCGGAAAAGTACTTGTTTTTAGTGACAAATTAAACAATATAGCTAAAGGTTCTTTAAATATTTCGTAGCACGCTTTATAGATGTAAGGTGGTGTTAAGTCAGGGCCTGGTGTTTTTTTTGCTTTTAACTGTTTAAGTAATCTACCGACTTCTTCTACCTCAATCGCCTCCAATGTAAATAGATCGTTTGTACCATAACTGGACTCCGATAAAAGCTTAGTAATATTATAGCTTGAAGTATTATTATAAACAGAAGCAAAATAATTAGCGAAGCATTCTACGACATCTGCATTATTTGAATAATTTTTATATTTGGCTTAAAATTATTTTATTTTTGTGTATGTTTATCTTTGTGTGCATGAACTTTGCAAGCTTTATATATAGGAGGAGGCACAATAAATGTGAGTCGGATTCCCGTAAGCTGCTGGCTTCTCGGCCATCCACGAGAACTGGTAAGCTGCTGTGATTGGGAAGGTGGCGCCCGTTAATTTTGACCTACCCTGTATCTATCCCCAACTAGGAAGATTTCCCTCTGGTAAGCGGTTTCCGTGAACCACCCCTACTCCTCTGAACTAAGTTGTAGGCCTTTTCCATTTATCCTGTTGCGGGTCGACGAAAAAGCTCGTTTGGCCCGTAACAAAGAGTAGAATGGGAGTAGAAAAAGAATGACCAAATTACACCGAAAAAAAACTTTCGACATGTTTAAGAACAAAGAGTAACGGATGAATAGTGAGAGTAACAGATTGAAGCCGTATAGGAAGAAGGAAGAATATGGGCCTCGAATGTCATGGAGATAACACGATAGAAAGTAGAAACCTGGAAGATGGGGAATGGCAACATAAAGTGCTTGAGTGCCTATTCCTCCTAAATCGATGGCGCTTTTGTTAGCACATATTTGTGTCATAATTATAATGGGTTCGGTAAAACAGCGCTCATAGAATAACACCAATGATAATCGATACGTGCAGCTAGTGATGGGCGTATTTTGAATGAAATCATTCGAAATATTCGATTGTGCATGCATCTCCAGGGTGAGAGTAGTTGATTGGAATAATAAAACTTCTCGAATACGTTCGTTTAGTAGCGCGCGCATCTCGAATGAAACAATTCGAAATAATCGGTTATGCAGCATCACCGAGATGTTAGTAATTCATACGAATGATAGGAATTCCTCGGATTACTTTCGTTTCCTTGTTCGGTTGGTAATCGAAATATCGTTTGTCAGTACATAATTTGAGTAGTATTCGAATGAATTTTTAATTATTCGGGAAGATACTAAGAGATAAACTATAAAGTATCATATTTGCCTTGTCTTGTGTAATGCGGTCGCATGTGCAGCCGAGTTAGCAAAATAAGTTTCTATAATTTCGAACCGGGCGGGCAGAATTACGATTATTTATTTCTACTTTTCCATACTTAGATTCAAAAATATTAATTGTAGACTTTCTCAGATTGATTATTATTCAATTAAATATATTATGATCGTAAACTAGATAAATATGTAAAAGAATTTCATCAATTTATGTCACTGTTTGAAAATATCAAATTAACCAAATTTTTTACATTAATCAGTTACGATCGTTCTTTTGTTCCGTTCCGTTTAAAAAATCTAGTGGTTAAATTGGTCGCCATGATAACCCTTATAAAGATATAAATTATTAATCAATTATAATATAATAATTAGGAATATCCTTAATATTTAATATCTTAATAATACAACATGGAAAACCAGGTCAGGTTAACCTCGCATTGTAACGAAATTTACATAAATACAGAACAAAAGCCAGTCGAAAACCGAACAAATTCGAAATAAGAGATGGAGTTCCAAGGAGTCATCATTCGAAGGGCAGAATGCGGGACATTTCTTGCATTGCCGAAATGCGTGCGCATTTTGGATTTGAATGATAATTCGAATAAATATGTCGATTATTAAAATCATTCGAATATTAATCATTCGATTATTGAAATCATTCGGTTATGCCCATCACTACGTGCGACTAATATTTACCGAAAATAGTACATTATAATAAAAGCATTAATTCATAACATTTTCGCTATATTCCACCTTATTCTTAAGCGATATCGTGGACACTTATTGTGATACTGTATATGCCTTCATTATTTGTACTAAATATTCACAACGCGGTATGTAATAATCAGCACAGCTTATTATTCGGTTTTGTTCTGTATTATAAGTGAATCAAAGCAGGTCTTAAACAGGTAGTCGTGACTTTTGCTATTTCCGCGAATGCTCTATACATTAATTCAGTATCTCTTCTACCTGTATTACACGTACACGTTTAAATGTATTTGCAGATATTGGATTAGTACAGTAATCAGTTTAAATAAGAATATACGCTCTACATCATGCCTATGCTTGAATTACTGCGTAGTAAGCATATCTGATGGAACTTTTAATTTAAAAAAAATTAATTACGCTTGCTGGCTGGAAGTTATGCACTTTTTCAAAGTTCATCAGCTATAACTCGACATACCTCATTTAACTTTTAATACTAATTCATAGACAGCCTTTTTGTCCCACTGCTGGGCATCGGCTTCTTGTCTGCTACATGCTTCTCCTCAGCGCTAAGGTATAAACACGGGAGACCTGCAGTTTAACGTCGAATCCGAACGACAGAAATGCCAGAAGTTTGCAGACAAGATTTTTATAAATCTACATAGATATGCTTAGGTTTGAAACCCAAACCAGAACCGACCTTTTACACAGATAGCGAGCGCTCTACCAACTGAGCTACTACCGCACCTAATACTAATAGTGCTAGTGAAATAAGTAATAATACTGAAATACGCTACAGAACTATATTTAGAATTAACCTAAAAAGTTGTATTATTATGACGACATTAATACCGTGTAAACTACTTGCAAAAATACACAATAGCCAATACACGGGCAATTAATTTGGGTCTAAAATATAACCAAATAATAGCAAATATCAGAAAATATAACGTATGTAGCTAGTTCGAGATAAACGTCAAATCAATATCGGCTACATATGCAATGTATATTTCTATTTTGGTACTCGTTACAGAGTAATTCTTGACGTATCAGTTTTACCTTTCTATTTGTCACGTTCGTGTCCTTTAGTTAGGTTTATATTCCCTCATATTGCACGTACGACGATTTTACAGCTACCACTAACTCTAGAATAGGGCCTCAAATATTCCATTTCAAGGAGCAAACTGCGAATAGAAAACCGGAAAGTATTTCTAAATAATAAATAAGGCAATATAGTTAAATACGATTATCCTGATAGCCTCAACAGAGTTAATTCATTTATAAATTAGGCTGGAAAGACGATTAACTCTCATGTTAGGAAGATAATAAGGGTAGCTTCCGTTTCGGTTCAGAAAACTTCAAATCAATTGACACATTTTTCTCTTTCACGATAACGAGATATACCGCCGTTTGGAAATTAAGCAAAAACCTTGGAATTAGTTAAAAGCCAGCAATTACCTCTACAGAATGAGGGTCCATTTCATTTGGGAAGAGACGACCCCGCAATGACCAGCTAATAGTTTTTGATGCCCATAAACGTAGAGAATTCAAACGTAATTTATTTCAATTAACAGTCGAGATGTGAAACCCCTTTTTTCCTCCAGTTAGAGTTGATGCTAAATCATTTTACGTTACCAAATGTATTTCTTATTCAACGTTCAACATTATTTGGGGCGTAGAATTTGTGTGTATTAATGTGAGTTACTTTGAGGAATTTAATTTAAAATAGTATTTACAGAACGTCTCCTAAGCAATAAATTATTCTGTAGTTGGAAACAAACGTTCCGTTTCTGAGCGGCTATACCAGAATCTACCAGTTTACGTTCTCATGCAAAATTCAGCGATATGCAGACGTATCCATCCCTTAGGACTGGTTCTAAAAAGGCGAAATACTTTCCTTTGCAACGCACATGTTGCGCTGTGACATACTTTTAATGAAAAAAGTAAATAAAATTTGCCTGTCAGTTTCATAGGAGATGATTACCCAAAGGAAAAATAACTTCATTTTATAGCGCGCTAAATAAGATAGAATAATTGCGGATCCCGAAGTTAAATTACACAAAAAAAATTAAAATGGATAAATGTTGGTAAAATTGGTTGCTTGTGAGAACCATTTAGTAGAACACCACTTCCAAACGTTTTAACTCGTGATTCTAAAACGAGAGCTTTGTTCGTTTCTAAATGGTTTGAAGATGATCAAAGAGGTTTATGTATAGAAACGGATACATTACATTAAGCAAATAGCTGAAAACTTTGTGATAGGAGGTATGCTGCTCGACTTCTATTTAGGAGGAGTGTTCAAATTTAAACAAGAGAGTTGCTACCACCGACAGGGGTGCAAGTGCAAGTTCGTTTTCTTGTTGTAAATGTTTCATACTCTTATAAAGTGTCTCTCCTATTTATTTATTGTTGTTTAGTATTTGTACTTTCAATATAAACTACTCAAAAATGAATAGGGATATTGTAATATAAAGAACATATATTTGTATTTTGCGACTAATGGTCGTCTATGATTGATAATTAGAGCAAGCGGCAATGTTTGATGTTAAAAAACAAAAATTGCAATTGTTTAACCATATTAGTATCAAGTTGAGTTTGTGAATTTGATTGAATAATCTTTCCTGCCTTCTTGAGATCTTATTTGTTTATTGTTTTTTCATTCGTGTGTTACATTTGTGTTCTTAATAATAAACAACAATGCAGATAAACCATTTAACAATAGAACAACGAAATTTAGTCGTTGCTATGCACCAAAGAGATCGCTAGGTCGACATTGCTGATATGTTGGGAACCACGCAGAGCGTAATTTCACGTGCCTTTTCGCTTCTTAGAGAAACAGGTACGACTGCAACAAGGCCTGGAAGTGGCTCTTTTCGCATCACAACACCTCGTGAGGATCAACTTCTGCTAATTAATGCAAGAATGCACCCCTTCCAACTGCTTGACATCTACAGTAAGTGCTACAGACTGCCACAGAATCCCTATCGCGTCCTAGAGAAAAAGTTACGACTACGAAGAAGGCCTGGAAGTAGATCTTTCTCATCAATTAAGGCAACAATGCAGCCCTTTTCAACTGTTCAACATCTACAGCAAGTGCTCCAGAATGCCACAGAAAATCGAGTCTCTGACCAAACTGTGAGAAATCCATTGTTTGTGGCAAAGCTCACCTCATACCGCTCCCTAAAATGTAACTCGCCGTTTCCCAAATTTTAGGTTTCACAGCTCCCCTTTCTAGTAAGGCGGAATCTCGAACTTTCAACAGCGCTGCAGAATGGTCCAGAAATTGTGACAGTGGGGACAGAATGTATAAAATCACGGGGCATTTTCAGTCAGGAAAGTTTACACCGGTCAACCAGCCTTTTTGATTATCGCGCTGTTTCTAACTGAATGGTCCTTATGCGGGTTTCAGTAGCTGTCAAATAAAGCGTCTCGAAAAATATCCCTGCAGTAGGGTTTTGAGTTTGTAAATAGTAAGAAGTTGTTATGTTTTTTTTAAATTTGCCGCTCTATATGAATTAATTTCATAATTTAATTGCCGCTCCATAAGAATTATAACGTCATTTGAATTGCCGTTTGTATGTTAACAGTTTTGGTTATTTTGAGTCCTTCTAAGATTGAGTTGTATTGACTACAGTTAGTTAGTATTTTTCCGTTCAGAAATGAATTTATGACCAAACCAGTCTGAAGGTTTTTTCTTTGTAAGATATTTTCGCCGATCAGACGCGCTTTCTAGGAATTTCTTTGTTGAACAGTGTTAGTATTCAGGAAATGTTTTTGGGCTTCTCTCAAAAGTCACACGTGTTAGTTTTCGTTCTAGAATCATTTCGTAATATGGTGCAATCTTTTTTGGGGGAAGTGCCCCAGCCTTCGGCCTTCGCTGAACTCCGGTTGCTCGAGCCCATCCACGGGGACCGTAAATAAGTTGTGCTGCCGTTATGTGTGTTTCGTTCGCTGTTTTACCAAGGGGTATAATCAGACCATCGGCTACTGCCGGATTTAAAGAAAACACTGGATTCAACCCCGGTAAAGGCAATTCCTTGTGAATTGACCGATCGCCTTTGGGGGATTAATTTTCGAGACCAGCTCCCGTCCCCCTGCGGGTACCGTCGGTGCGAAGAGCGCATCAAAGTTCCGGGCCCCTGGTTGGTGACTTCATTCAATCCAGGCTGCGGGGCCGTACCTGTGGATTGTTTTTGCATCATCCTGTTTAACTACTCCCCGGAATTGTGCCTATCTCATCCGGAATTCCAGGTAAAGAACCAGTTTTTCGGTGCAGTGAATAAGAAACCTTTTTGTTGCTCGCGTTAACTTGCAAACTTCAAAATTTACCTTCATGTAAATAAAAAGACGACCTTCAGTCGCCATATGTGGTGTTAGTTGTTAATTATAAAACCACCAGATTATATTCTGTTTTATTGTGAACCTCAGCGTCCCTGGTGTACGTAGCTGTATGAAAAACGTAAATCCCGTTGCACCAGTGGCGGCGAGTTTTTTTTTCTGAACGTTCAAAAATTAAAAATATGTAATCCGAACTTATGGCGTTATCATTTGTTGTCATTTTCTTGTACTGTCATTTTTTTTACAGTTTAATTATTTGCGTGTTAAAATTCTACTGCCTCTTATTGTGTCTTTTGTACTTGTTTCTGTATGAATTTTACAAGCTTCAAATATATAGGAGGAGGCACAATAAAGGTGAGTTCCATTCCCGCAAGCTGTTGGCTTCTCGGCCTTCCACGAAGACCTACACTCAGCTGGATTTGGAAGGTGGCGCCCACAAATTTTGACTTATCCTATACACAACTAAAGATTTCCTCCCGTAAGCGATTTTCACGAACTCCCCCTACTCCTCTGAGCTAAGCTGTAGGCCGTTTTCCACCTATCTGGTTACGGGTCGTCGGAAAAGCTCGATTGGCCCATAACAAAGTTAACATATGGTAATCAATACGCTGCGTCAATTGGGAGACATCTGTCAACCGCGCGACCAAACACGTACCTAGAGCCATATTATCAGTAAACATTTTGTCATTTTATCATAATTTTAAATTTTTTATAGTAATGATTATAAGGCATATTAGTTGTCAGTTGTACAGCTTTATTTATATTACCAAATGCTTTTTTTTGAGTCATCCGGATTCCACTTTATGAATAATAAATGTACTACTGTCCCTATTTTATCAGGAACCTGCTTATCCATAAAGTTTTCAAAATGTCCGAAGCTAAGACGAGAAAGTTTGAGACAAGTAGGGATCCTAACGTTTGACTCCAATGGTTTAACGAGTTTAACGATTAAGAAATGTCGGCATGTGATGAGGCCGAATCTGATGAAGGTGAAGAAGACCATTTGTCGGATAGTGACCATAATACGGAATCCGAACAGGAGCTTTCTGAAAGAGAACATGATAATAACGACGTTGACAATCTGGATCAGCTGATGAACCACTATTATCTAGGAGAGGATGGAGAAACAAAACGGCGTAAGACAGTGCCTAATACGAAAGTTATGGTGCGTTCTCACAATGCCATATCGCATTTACTTGGATTAAAATCGAAAGCTCGTGGAGCTGGAGTCATGCTACCTAACAATGAGTGAAAAGCGAATGTGATTTCTTCTTAGATGTCTGCGCTTTGACGATGTAAGAACTAGAAATATTAGCAAAGGATTTGATAAGTTATCCCCGATAAGCGATATGTTTGAAGCTGTAGCAGATAATTTTCAAATGTATTTTATTGCGAATGAGTACCTTACAATTGACGAAGAACTTTTAGCTTGCAGAGGAAGGTGTTCATTTAGGCAATATATCCTCAGTAAGCCTGCCAAGTATGGCATAAAAACGTTTGCTCTTGTCGATGCCAAAACTGCTTACATCTTTCATCTAGAAAGATACGTCGGCGTTCAACCAGAAAGCCTATATAAAAAAGTAACGCTGCACAGTCTGTTGTAATGAGATTAGTTGAACTAGTTAGAGGGACAAATAGAAATATTACTGGAGACAACTGGTTCACTAGTGTTCCTCTGATCGAAAATCTAAAAGAAATAGGATTAACGTACGTCGGCACGCTACGAAAGAACAAGAGAGAAATACCAAAGGAATTTTTACCTATGAGACAAAGACCAGAGAAATCTTCAATGTTTGCATTTCAGGTAGACCGTACCCTTATTTCTTATTGTCCGGTAAAAACTAAAACAGTTTTAGTTATATCCACAATGCATCACGATGATGCTATTGACAAAGATACGGCTGCCGCAAATAAACCAGAAATTGTCAGATTTTATATGACAAAAGGTGGAGTAGATTTAGTGAATGATCTTTGTCAAAACAATAATGTGGCAAGAAATACAAGACGCTGGCCAATGGTGGTATTTTACAATATACTAAATATAGCAGGTACCTATTAACGCTGTATGCATTTATAAGGCCAATCAGAAAAATTGTTAAAAATCAAGAGAACTGACTCCTTGAATAGCATCGCGTGGGAATTGATTAAGCCACAGATACATCGCAGATCCATAATTGCACAGGTTCCCAGAGAAATGCGAGCCCAAGTTTTACTAGGAACAGCCGAGACAACAGCTCCACAACCAGAACATCGGCAAGGATCTAGAAGTCGGTGCTATGAATGTGGAAGAGCCCGTGACTACAAGAAGATGGTGCATCAAGTGTCAATAATAGGTGTGTGTTGATCGCTTGAGG
>JABXWE010005111.1:0-56595 GCA_014611495.1 Limonius californicus
AAATACACATGGTATAATACAACAGGACAAAAATCGACCATAGATTATATAATGTGTAATAGAAAAATAAGACCAGGCCATTAACGGGTAGAACATTAAACGCTGCAGATATTGGTAGCGATCACCAACTAGTACTTGCAAAAATCAGAATACAATTATAGACTATAAAGAAGGAAAACACAGACAAAGAAGAAATGCTAAAAATAGAACTCATGGAGGATGAAACTGTTAGACAACTGTATATAAGAAGACTGGCTAGTAAAATAAATGAAAACCCGATTTTACAAGAAGATGAAATTGACGAAGCCTGGAAGAAAATAGAGACAAATATTATGGAAAGTGCCGGAGAAGCCCTGGGAACAAAAACAACAAAAAAACCTAAGAACGAACACAAAAACCCTATGGTTCACAAGCGAAGTGAAAGAACTATCTACAGAAAAACGAAGAGCGTTCGAAAAATATAATGCAAATAGAAATCAAGATACGTATTCAGAATATCGAATAGTAAGAAATGAGATATACAGGAAAATAAGAAGGATCAAAAAAAGCTATTGGGAAACATTTTCCAAGAGATTGGAAACAGAAACAAGTATGGGGAGTAATAAGAAACAGTCAGGCGGATATGAAAGAGCTGATAGAAATAAACAATCGGAAGAATGGATAAAATGCTTTAAGAAATGATATGCTGTAATTGATACGCCATATAAAAATGAACAGTTGGAAAATGGAGTCATAATAGAGGAAGAGTAAGAAATTCAAAAGAAGAAATTAGAGAAGAAGTTAGAAAACTAAAAAATAGGAAATCTGCAGGACATAACGCAATATATAATGAGTTTCTCGAATATGGGGATGAAGCGCTACTAGAAGAATTAACTATTGCAAACAATTTTCGCAAACAAAAGAATCACCAATGCTTGGGTAATAGGAGTAGTGATGCCAGTTTTTAAGAAAAAAGATCGGAAAATGCGCGTTAATTACCGTGGCATTGTTAGACACTACTTAAAACTAACGACGAGAATATTAAGTAAAAGAATAAATGAATCAATAACGTGAGCGGAGCAACAACAGGGGTTTGGAAACAGAAGGTTCTGTGTGGATGCTATATTCATCATACAACAAGTTGTAGAGAAAGCCTTAGAATTTAATAAACCACCTTTTATGTGCATGGTAGATCTGGAGAAGGCCTTTGATAACATATTACTAAAAGATTTTACACAAGTTCTACATAAAAGAGAAATTACCCAAGAACTCATTGAACTAGTGAAAGATATGTATACCAACAATCAAGGTAAATGGAAAGCATCTAGACCCCATAGAAGCTACAGTGGGAATAAGACAAAGAGATTCTCTAAGCCCACTATTGTTCAACACCATAATGGATGAGATAATTGAAGAATTGAGGATACAAGAAGGGTATATAATGAGATAGTATGCTATACCGACGATGCAATATTAATTGCAGAAAGTGAAGACCAGTTGCAGAGGATGCTAATGAATATGATGCAAACTTGCAAAAAATTCAGCGAAAAAGACCAAATGTATGACGATAAGCAAAGGGCCCGTTGTTATGTTCATTTGATTATGCCACTTCATCTGAATTGAAGTAATATTCTAATTGCTGCTCCATAGGAATCACAATTCTATTTTAATTGCCATTCTTAAGTCGATCGCTATATTATTTTTTTAAGATTGAGTTATAGAGGCGAATTTCGTAAAGCCTTTGAAAGTTCCCTTTGTAGGCTGGATTTGCCGGCAACAACAATTCTCGGAAATATTGTTTCTCGAAAGTCGCACGTAATATTTGGTTCCAGGATTGTTGCGCCATATTTCGCAATGTGGTGTAATCTTTTGGGACTGAACGAGTCGGTCTTCCACCCTCGCGACTCCAGTCACCCAATTCCATCTACGGGGCCCGTAAATAAAATTAAGTGAAATTGAGTCGGACTTAACATCTTCGCGACTCCGGTCACCCAATTCCATCTGCGGGAACCGTTAATAAATCGAGTACTGCAGGGGCGGCTTGGGTTTTCGATGCGTATCCATCGCGTGTATTTTCCTATCGCTGTTTTCACCGTGGAATTCAATCAACGCTGGAATTTTAACTCTAGAAAGGCAATTCATTGCGAATTTTCCGATCGCCTTTAGCGGATTATTATCGAGCCCATTTCGTGTTCCTGTACCTGTGCCGTTGCTGCAACAAACTACGAGGGTTGTGCAGCAAATATTTCGTCTCCAAGTTTCCCGAAGGTCATCGCCTACCTTTCCTTGTCCGGCATCAGGAAAACATCCCAAAATTGTGCCTGCCTCTCTCTCAACCCCATTCACCGAAAGACAAGGTAAAAGAACAAGTTTTTTTTATGTGGTGAAAAAACCTTCTACGCGTTCAACTGTCAAATATTCAAGGGATTGAACCTTTTTCTTCATGCGACAAAAAGCGACCTTCAGTCGTCGTTTGTCATTATTTTTTTGTTGCTGTTAATTGTAAAAAGTAATCATATATTATATTGTATTATTCTTGTAAACTCCGACGCCACTGGCCACGTAGATTTGTTGAAAGATTTAAATAATAAATTCTATAAAATCGTTGAGAAAAATATTTCAAAAAAATGCTCGGACACGTCGATTTTTATTGTTAAATTATCATTTAGAGATGTAACGTTCAACCCCCCACCCCTCAACCCCTAAGCCCTAGCAACTTCAACTTTAAAAATTCAAATAGCAAAGTACCCCTTCTGATACCTCATCTGATAGTTTTCTTTATGTTGAATACATTAAAATCAAGTTTTTCAAAATGTTGTTAAATGACGGAGGTATTTGCCAAAATGTATTCAAATGATAGTGCCAATATTCGAGCAGGCGTTGATACGGCTCTAGCAATGAGTGATAAAAACAATTGAAAATTGTTAATAATTGAATGTCCAACAAAATTTACTAACATTTTTTCGTGGAGTGTGTGTAAATTCTCTAACGATTAAAGAAATACGATACCAAAATTGAGACTTGCTGAAGGCGAAAGAATCGAAGAGATTTAACACACACTCCACGAAGTAATGTCAATAAATTTTGTTTGACATTCAGTTATTAACAATTCTCAATTGTGCTGTGATTTGGAACGTGACGCCCGTTAATTTTGACCTACTGTGTACACAACTAGGAAGATTTCCTCCCGTAAGCGATTTCCGTGAACCACCCATACTCCTCTGAGCTAAGCTGTAGGCCTTTTTCCACCTATCTGGTTACGGGTCGACGGAAAAGTCTGTTTGGCCCGTAACACCATACGGTGCAAATTACAAGTTGAGCAAGACATAATCGAGCAACTGAACACCTTCCATTATCTAGGAATAAACATATCTAGCTGGGGAATACAAAAGAGCAAGTAAAGCCCAAGCAATAAAAGCCGCAAAAGTATCAGAGGCGCTGAATAGCACCATATGACCCAATAAATATATGAACACTGAAGTTAAAAGCAGGGTTTATAAAGGTATGGTGCGACCTGTTCTGGCATATGCAGCAGAAACTCGAGGAGAAACACAACAAATAAGACAAATAATGGAAACGACAGAGATGAGGACATTAAGGAAGATAGTCGGCAAAACAAGAATGGACCGCGCCAGAAACGAAGAAATAGGAAATCAGTGCAAAGTGCAGCCTATAAATGAGTGGATTCAAACAAGATATCAGGAGTGGAACAATCACATCACGAGGATGGAAGAAACCCGATTAGTACGCCAGGCTAGAGATAAATCGCCAATAGGAAAAAGATCCCGAGGTAGACCGACGAGGAGATGGAGAGTAGCATAAATTGGAGTGAACAGGCTGAAGCCTATATAGAAGTTGGAAGAAGCAGAAGAAGTTGAATTCATAGCATTAAGCTAACAAAATAACGTTAATTGTGGTAACGTATGTATTTCAGAAGTTAACCGGGTGTATTTATAAACCAATTCGTGTGTTCGCTAACATTTCCTCTCCTATGTAGAAAAATAATAGTAACAAACTTATTTTGCTGAAACTTTAAACTCCAGCCGAGCTATTTATTAACATTTTTATTATTTATTTGTCAATCATATTAGATCGAGTGTGCGATTATTTGTGATTGGGATTTTTAGAATCATAGCTAAAATAATAACACGCTGACAATATGGGAAAATATAAAGATACACAGCTTATTAATTATTTTTAAAATGAAAAAAATGCGTGCTGTGCAGGTTGATTCCCACGAGAGCACGAACTTACTATTCAAAAAAATAGGTAACCCAAAATACATATCACAAGATACTGCAATATTTAAATTTCTGTTGGCGGTATTATAAATCAGAGATGCCTTAATTATTCTTTCCTGGATCACCCTGTATATGAGAATACGTCCTTTAACATAAAATAATCGCCAATTCAAAACCTTAATTTTCTCAAAGAAATGTAAACAAGATAGAACAAGTAAATACTTAAACAGTGTCATTTTTATAGTTCCAGTCAGTTTTATAATAACTGAAAAATAGGAAAACGGGCTATCTTACCTGACAAATATTTGGATTACAGCGTTGGATTGTCAAAGTGCATGTAGTTCCTCCTGGAAAAATGTTGGGAAAATTCGGGCTAGAGAAATATGTGTTGTTATTGGAAGAAGTAGCGCCACAGCCGACTTGTACTGAAAATATTTAGTATTGTGTGAAAATTAACACCAAAACTATAACCAAACTAACCAATACAGCAAACGCCTATATTACGGGCGCACTTTCCAGAGGTAAACCCTCCAACACTTCTACATTGTCGCCTTGTATAACATATTCCAGCTAATCCATTAGCACCAGCACACACTGCATTTTCGAACCTTACAACTCCAACACCAATCGCCCACCACCACCCCAAAACTGTAAAAAAGTAATTACAATCGCTTACATAAGAATTACTGAATTGCTACTTACACTTTGCTGTTCTATTAACTGACACTTCATTACTATCTGTTTGTATTAAAGTATAATTGTTATGATTATCAGTTTGCGTTCCAATAAAATCACTGTTAGCTAATACTTTAGTGGCAAAAATAATGCACGTTATAAGCCCTAGAACGATCATTTTTACCAAATGAATATATACTGAAATATTTTTTGTAACTGTATTGAATTTTTGGAAGTGACCTGGTTTAACTTTATGTTAATTGAACTAAATGATAACTGTTGGGTTGGAGTTTAGGCTCCTAAAACTACTGTTAGTCAAATTTATTTAACTGGACCCAATTGAAATTACCTGGAACTGCTGGCCTACTCTTAATATCTCTCAAAAAGGGGTCACTCCGTATCAAATCGGCCAATGTTAAAACATTTTTACACACATCGCCAAATTTAAAAATCCTAGGGAATGTAACAGAATAAGAAATATATAAAAATGCAAATTCAGGAGCTTGGAATATTAAAAGATTTGAAGGTATGTATATTGTATAGCCTATAAATGTATAAGCATTACAAACCAAAAAAAAAGAAAGTTTGTGTGTATAAGTTTTGGTTAGTAAGTTTAATGTTATGTATGTTAAAAGTAGCACGTTCCAGGAGGAATATGCTCATATTTTATTACGTTGTAATTTACAAGTTCTTAATATCTCTTGTATACATATATTGCTGTGTTATTTTAATTTCATATGATTATTTTAGTAATACAATTTACTTTCGGCTTAGACCGCGTCGTCATTTGGGAACTACGCCCAGCATTATCGCGTAAGCACCGACCTGTTGCTTGTCTGCCTTTACAAGCGTTTGCTCTTAGAAGTTTGAGCTTAGATTATTTAAACCTTGGGGCGGACAAGGATTTGATATTAATTTATTTTGTTTGCCAGGACAGTAATACTTAATTGGCCCATACATACTAACGTTTCGCATGACATTGCAGCTTGCATCTTCAGAGTGAATATAACACTGAACTCAAATCCGAGAATCGGAGGTGTTTAAACCTCTTTGAGCCAGGCGGGCAGAACGACAGAGTTCTAATTGACTGTCACCGTTGGGCAAAACACGGATCCGGTGGAGCGTGATCGTGTGATCGATGATGCGTAGGAGTCCTTAGAGGATAAACTACTGGGGTCCAAGCTTTACTGAGTTTGAAACCATCCTCCCTGTTTATGTTGTTAGGTTGTTTCTCAATTTCAATTGCTTCGCGTATGATACGTGGGAAGTAATGAGGCACTCTGGCGAGTACCCGAGCATTGTCAAAGTCCATCTTATGTCCAGTTAAACCAGTATGTTCAGCCACCGCAGATTTTGTGATGCGTTTATGTTTGCAATCACCTTTGTGCTCTCGCAATCTTAACTCAATGGAACGACCAGTTTGTCCGATATAGTTTGAGCCACAGGAGCAAAGGATGTTGTAGATCCCGGCTGATTTTAAATTTGATATATGGTTCTTTACGGATCTGAAACCGTTTCCCAAAGTTTTATTAGTCCTAAAGACTGTCTTTATGCTGTACCTTCTAAGAACATGCCCGTTTTGTTGTAACGACCGACATCAAGATATGAGTTTTCTCTTGCTGTAGGTGTTCGGCACCTGAGATTCGGACTGCTCTGGTTGTTACAGTTTTTAGCACAGTTGCTTTCTGCATCGGGTGATGGCATTTCAATACCTGTCTGTATGTGTTTTCTTTCTGTAAACTGCGTGCCCCAAGCTACCATCTGGTTTACGTGTAAAATGTACGTTTAAGAATGGAATACTACCATTTTCCTCTACTTCCATTGTAAGTTGGATATTATTATGAATTGAGTTTATGTATACTAGAAATTGTAGTAGTGTAATACTAATATTTGGCGTCCGTGAGGTCAAATGACGAGCGTATCGTCTACATATCTAAACCAGGATTTAGGTTTAAGATCAGCTACTGCCAAAGCTTTGGTTTCAAAGTCTTCCATGTATATGTTTGCAATAACAGATGATAGCGGTGAACCCATAGCCGCTCCTTCAACCTGTTCATATAAGTTGCCATTGCATCTGAAAAATGTGTTTTACCAACATATTCCGACTTGAAGAGCAAAGATGAGGTGATGATGGTGACGGTGAAGATCTGGGATTCGATTCCCAGTACCAGAACATAGGATTTTTAATGGCTGTTCTCCCTCGCAAGGCAATGCCAAACCTTCTCTAGAGTGCTTGCACTTCCCGTGATTCGGAGCCCACGTAAAGCTGTAGGTCCTCTACGTCTTTCGTAATTTAGAACGTGTAACACAGGCATAGCAGAGAAGGTCTCTGTCTCATAAGACAGAAAGCACTCAATGAAGAAGAGAACAAACACTGGGGGTTAATTTTCGTAAGTTTTGTTACAGAATATATTTCAGTTTAATTCGCCTGCTTTGAGCTGCTTAACTGTGATAAATTTGTCAAATCTGCGTTGTTTTACTTAATAGTTGAGAGTTGGAGATACTTGGTGACCGATTTTTCCATGGTTAGGAACCTTGGCGTAGAACTATAATTACATGTACAACCTATTATAAACAATTTGGATAATATTGTTTAAACAAAAAGGATTGTCTTGTGTAAACGAATATTTATTGATTTATTTAAATATTACAATATAGTGCTTATCTTTATAATAATTGGTTATTAAAAATTTGATCACGTGATTTATACGGAACAATAGTTAGCGATTAACGTTATTTAGGAAGTTTTTAATTCTTTTGTTTAATATTGATACCCAATCTAGTCTCAAAATAGCACCTATTTCTGTTTTGTAGGCTTATATTGGCCGTACCTAAGGCCCAATGCTAATGACGCGCTTAAGAAAAATCTGAAAGACTTAGTTGTAATTTAGTTTTAGTCATGGGAGGATGTGTTATTTCTCTACTCTTAATTTTATTATTTATTGTTTTAATAACTAATTAAAAGTGTTGTGATGAAATTTTAGAAGTTGGCTTAGGTCGACTTTTTACGCAAGTTTTGGATCCTAAAATATGTTACATATTATCATAAATCGTTTATTAAGATTTCTTATGTGGAATTTTCAAGCAGTGTCGTTTCTTAGATAGGGGATTGATTTCGACTGTTACATACACACGTACTTAAGTGATTTGAATTCAACAAATCTGGAACTTCATAATAACAGGAGTCAAATAAAATGGGGAAATGGAAGAATAAATTAATAAATAAAAATAACATTTTATTTAATCTAAGTGGAAATTCTAATAAACCTCAAATCTTATTAAAAACTGTTGGGGTCGAGCTGACGGGTGGCGAATAAAAATACTGAATTTTCAAATTTAAATTCGGCGCTTCTGCAATTCATTTATGCGGTTCCTGGGTAACAGCGGATTCGATCAGAACTCAGGCGGCGACAGGCAGCTGACATCCAACAGATAATAAAGCACAGACTTACTGATCTGTCAATAAATGTTGGACAGTTGTACTCACCGGGGATCATTCAGCCCCCTGTCCCTGGATTGGAACTCGAACAGGATACGGATGCTCATCTGCCGGCTAGCTAATGTGGCCGCAGTCATTCATAATCATAGAGTAATTACTACATTTATGTATAACTTCTGGTGCACCAATCCAGGTTAGGACTAAGTCCAGCCAGTCTCTCTGTTATTCACAGGTGTAGTTGGGGGGTGGGGAGGGGGCTCAGCCCCACATGCGAAGGGGAGAGTATCATTCGTGTCAACACCCCAGCGTAAAAGTCATTCGGTACCATCCTGACATTAATGTTGCATTCACAATAATAATAATAATAATAATTCGATGTAAGCACATTTTAGATGTAACCTCTGCCGACTGACTACCTCCCGGGGCGGACAAGGGTCTTAATGTATTTTGTTTGCCAGGACAATAATACTTCATCGGCTTATTTATGCCTATTAGCTGTTTGTGCACCCATACAAACTAACGTTTCGCAAGACATTGCAGCTTGCATCTTCAGAATGAATAGAACATTGTATCTATCTGAATAATGTAAACACACGGCCCTGTTTAGGCAGGCAGGGCGTACGAACAAATATTGCCCAAAATTCTAGAGCAAATTCTTGTAAAGGCAGACAAGCTACAGGTCGGTCCTTACCTGATAATGCTGGGTGTAGTTCCCAAATGACGATGCGGTCTAAGCCTAAAGTAAATTGTAATATTGACAGTTCGAGAAACCGCGAAATCCTCAAAGAATATATGTGTATTCACTGCTAAGTTGGCGGATATAAGTATTGATAAACAACAGGTTCGCTGCCTAAACGGAACATATTGTTGATAATAATAAACTAAATCAAGGCCACGTGCGATTCAATTATTTTCGATCGCACTTTATACAAATGTTCTATTTAAAAAATTAAATAGTAATGAAATTTGCGAAAATCGTAGAATACCGTAAGTTTGTTTTAAATAAGTATATGGTTTTAAAGACCAAGGACCAATAATTGTTTTGTCGGCAAATTAGCAAACAGGTCAACAAATAAATTATTGGATCTTAGACACCAACAACCTTACATTAGTTACATTATTTTAATCCTCCATTCATGAACCATTAAAAAATATAAAAAATTTGTAGGACGTGTCGTTTAAAACTACATAAACTTTTATGTCCCACCCTGTAAATTAAAGAATATTTTTAAAATGTCCAGCTTATTCTTCTGCATAACTTCACTTAATAAAATATTTTGACATTTTCATCATTATAGTGCAAATGTCTGTTCCTACAAGCTAAAATGTGAACATTTTTATTTTCCTTGGTTTCTCCTGCTTCCTCTAATTACAGCATAATGGAAGAAGACTTTAATTAAACTGTAATAATAAAGTCATGCCTTCGGACTTAGATCGCGTCGTCGTAGGAGGGATTGATGCTGACGTTTCGCTAACCATTGCAGGTAGGATTGGCAAAGCGTAGTGATATTGCATTACATTAAGCTTTGATAATGCTACTTGCGACGATTCGCCAAACGTCAGCATCAATCAATCCTACGACTACGCGCTCAAGCCCGAGAAGATGACTCAACGCGCGGAAGCTTAAAGCTTCACAAACTTTGATTATCTTAAATATAAGTTTTCTACTTTAATTTCCTAAATTTGTGGCACATCTCTGCTGCATATACTGCAAGGAAAACCCTCTATTGGCAATCCCATCAGTTTCGTTTCCATTTGTAACCACTGTCAGAACAAAAGGCTTGGAAGAAGCTGCAAGAACAACAAAAGCAATTTCATGTGTTTTCAGAATTACCCACTTACTCGTCAAGGTAGGTAAACCATTTCCACAGAACCTGTCAACATTTGTAGGCACACCATTAACGGAAGGATTTGGAATGACAACGAAATCATATCTGCAATCTGTTCCGTTCACGCCAGCCTGTGGTCTGCCCAAAATTTCAGAATCGGCTTCAGTGTCATTCGATACTGTGAACGAATCGAGAGAAGTTTGGCTCCACTGTATTGAACAGTAACCTGGGGCCATGGCAATGCAAATTCCATAGTTGTTGTTAACCAGCTGACGAGTTCCGGTAGTACCCTGTGCTGTTACTTCACTGCTGGCTGTTCTTCCATAATTGAAACTTTGTACTGTACCAGTTACTCCAGTGTAGTACATCAGACAGCCAGATGGAGCTGTACGACAAAAAAATAAATATTTTATATTTTAGCAAACGGAAAGGCAAATTAGGGTTTTTTCTCAGCATATGATTAATGTAAGATTTACTTAGTAGATTGCATTAAGTTTGAATAATAATAATATTTTTTTAGAAAGCCACTGTTATGTAAATACTACGTTGTTATTTAAAAAGACGTAATAACGCCATAATCGGCAGGATTGTCAGCACTGACGTTGAAATAACCACATTGTACACCTTAACAATGTTTTCTTATGCATTTCCTTAGCCATTATCGACCTTAGCCACCAGGTTGTAATATCACAGGATTACCACGACCTAAAATATATGACTAGAAGTTGATATAAGAATCCCATATAATGGAGTTTAAAGCTTAACATCGGCAAAACAAAATATATGTCAATTGGAGGAATTTGAAAATATTTTCTATTGGAAACCGGACTACAAATAGGTAAATGTAACGAATGAAAATATCTTACTATGAAAACAATTAATAATGGAAGATTCCATACCATAATTGAAGAAAGAAATTTCAACGCTAGAAGAACCACCTTACTTTTAAATAGAGTTCTCTCTGCCAGTCATACGGTATTTGTAATTCCGCGCTGGTCAGCACTCCGATGGGAGAAACCAATATAATTGCATATGCAACCGGTCGTGCTTTGGAAGGTACGAGAAACCGTCGGTCCCGGTTGTCATACGAACATCTTTGACGATCGTAAACCATGTAGTGGAACTTCTCTTCTCTGTTCAACCGGTTAGGTTAGTCTTTAGCCCGGAATACGTGCGAAGAGGGTTCATAGAACCTACTTCATTGTAGGTAATTAACATGCCATTAGCCTATAATCAGAAGAAGAAGAAGAAGATGCCGTTTTGTATATGTAACTTATAAGGTTGCCGTAAACCAATCCTTGTTCCATCCATAGCCTGTAGAATTGCCCATGTTTCGATCACATCGAATGTTTTGTGGTAATCGCCAAATGCTAAGTGCAGACTAAGTGATGACTTCAGAGTTTTACCATCATGTTGGTATTTTTCTATCTTTAAGACATTTGTTTAGTAAAATTCTTCTCCAATACTGCTTCATCTCCCATCTTTAGCATTTCACAATGTTCGCCATAAAAACTTTCACAGAAAACGGTACTTTTAGTCAAGGGTTTCTGAGCCACTTTAACGGCTAGTTTTAAATTTTATTGATATATTGTAGTTAGGCAGTTTACCTAAAATAAGTTTATTTTTATTATTGCTTTTTTGTATTTGAATTTGCGCTTGGATCCTTATATTTTGCTGTATTTTCCTTTTTTTATGTTTTTATTACGGTATTCTACCGCCGCTGCATCTTTATTTTTTATACAAATACTTTACCAATAGCGCGTTTCGTTTCCCCACCATTTTATTGAACAGCTACGGGATGGGATATGTTTCATGGCATTATTCGTTTAAACTTAGTAGAATTAAGACATATTTATAAATACTAAATTTGGCAATAAACACTTATATCCACAGACGTTGGACTGACAATTTATTTTGAACTGAGAAAAAGTGAAGTCATTTGTGTATGTACTGTTCAATAAGGCTTGCCTCGCACACACAACTAATCTGATCTTCTCCTAGAATTTTTCGATTTTTCATTTGCTGTAAGGTTCTTCTGATTGCTTTATTGTCTATTACGGGTATTTCTTCTGATCCAATGTTTACACCAAGATTTCTGATATTTCGATTTTCTGGTCTCTGAATCGTCGATGTATGTAGGTTTTTGTAGAAACTCTCTATAAAAAGAGTACCTTCAAAGTTTTCCATTTTGATAATGTTGCTTTTACTGTTTGTCATTTTTGACCTCAGGACTTTCATGTTACAGTTGTCTTCTATGGTGTTTTAGATCATTTGTGTGTTCGGATTTCTTTTCAAATGATCTTGTTTAACTATTTGTATTCTTTTAATTCTCGATCTGTTTTTCGTCTTTTGTCCATAAGTTTGTGTTTTCGCCTATCCTGCTTCATTTTTGTTTCTTACTTCGAGGGCAAATCTTTTTCGTACAACTTGATTTAGTTCTACGTTTTTGAGTTGTAGCGGTTGTTATGTATTTCGGAGTTCTTTCTGGTATTCACATTTATTTTTAGTTACTTGCTCTATTATTAAGTGACTACTAGTCTTTGACATTAATTTTTTCCTTTCTGTCCTTGTGTTAATCACATCGATAGCTCTTCGTAAACTAGGATCGCTACCAGTGTGAAATTTATTTAAGGTTGATACATCTGTGGCTATTTTTCGTTTGTTTGTCAATTTAGTTCTTGGATTTGTTGTCTAGACTCTTGCATGTCCACTTTCTCTGTATCCGTTTCCTAAAGATGTTCATGCAGTACAAATTTTTATTTCGTAAATAGTTGATTAACATTTCACGTCTTTCGTTTCTCTCGCCCAAACCAAAATATCCGATACTGTCTACGATGTGATTGTTTTTCTTTCCGAACTGCGTATTCAGATCCCCTATGATGATTGAAAAGTGCTTTTTACAGTTTTCTTACTTTTGTAACGTCTTCATAAAATTGTTCGATATCTTCATCGCTTGAGCTGGTAGGTGCATATGTTTGGATTATGTGTAGATTGTACCTTTCTATTATTTTTATCATAATGTATACTAACTACTATATTCGATATCGAGTGTAATCAGGTGTTTCAGGCTTGTATTGATGATGAGCGCCACACCTCCATTCTGAGGTTTTGTATCACTATTTTTTTTAAATGGAACGTGTCCTGTTTTCCTTACTGTGCATTTTTCTTCTGGTTGTCTGGTTTTGCAAAATCCCAGGGTGTCCTAGTGGTTCCAAGTGATTGTCTGTTCTCATTGTATGTTGTATGTAAAAATAAATATTTTCTTTTGGTGGTATTTGTCTTCCGGTTTAAGCTTGGAGCTTTGATTTCCATTTACAGTCGAATTTGTGCCTCCCCCAGAATTCAGGAGGTTAACGAATCAGTGTGGGATTCTGAGCTTCGAGTTCTACCCACCTGGGGTACTTTTGTTGTTGAATTCGACATAGGACATAGAGTATGGTGTCCTACGGGAAAAAAATATAGCAAAGAGGAAGAAACCATATATTTATATATATATATATAATATAAAGAGTGTCGCAGTGTCGTATACATATGGATCAGAAGTGTTGCAAGTAAGCAAAGTAAATAATCCAAAACTGCATTGTGTAGACGGTCAGCAAGAATATCCAAAATGGAAAAACCACGCAACAACAGAATCGGGGAAATTATAAAGAATCCACATAAATAACTTGATGATAAACCACTTCTGTGGTTTGATCGTACAAGACGTATGGACCCATCAAAGAATACCAAAGAAAGCAATGATATGGCAACCTCTGGGACGGCGGAAAAGAAAAAAGCCAAGAAGAAACTGGTGTGTAGGCATATATGAAGAAATGGAAAGCAGAAGCCTAAACGAAGACCAGTGTGAAGATGGACATCAATGTTAAACGGGAATCGGAAGACGTCGACAAATGTTATAAACCCATACATCAAAGAATAAAATGGTTCAGACATGTAAGAAGAAGTAACCGGAAAACCCCAATAAAAGCAATAGCGGAATGGAGACCAACCGATAACAGATCAGGCGGAAGGATTAAATGTCGTTGGATTGCAAAATTTAAGAATAAAGAAAGTTAAAAACTGATAGAAAAAATAGAAAGATTGTGAAGAATAGTAGAACATATCAGAATCCATAAAAAGTTATAGTAGGAAGAGGACTGATTCCTCTCGTAAAGACGTTCAAATAGAATTTCACACAAGATGTGGTTATAATCCCATGGGATTGAACAGCCAAGAAGAAACGCATGATAGACCAGCTGATACCATACAATTAGAAGTTATTGCAAGCGTAGTACTGCTAATAAAACAATTGTCCCTAAGAAAAAGGACTATGACGTCTTGCAAATGACGTACTTTTTTAAATTACAAATCGAATAGATTCAGGGTTGAAAGGCTTTTATTTTAAAAGTTTTAAAATATGGGGTTATACTTTTTGCTGGACTAGCGAAGTTTAAATTGAAATAAATGGTCAACGACCTCGTTAGCTTACTCATAATACATTTTATATACCATTTAATTCCAACTGTAACAAATAAAATACATAAGTTTAAGGTTTTTATTGCAAATAACGATGAAAAGGTCAATTTTTGTGTTACCTCCGCTAGGGCTTGCACAGGGAACCTGTGTCACCCTAAAATTCCAGCTACGCCCTAAAGTTACAGCAGCACGGGTAGCCACAACCATTTGAATGTAATCGTCTCCATTGAAGTCCACGTAAACATGTTGTCCAGAATTTTCACCACATATGGTTGGAACCAGAGATGCTCCTCCAGTTATAGTTAAAGCATCGTTTACACAAACCCCATTTGCATTAGGCTGGGCTAAGGTCAAGCTTAAGAAGTCTATCCTTGCCTGTAATAAATCACTGTTAATAATTTTCTTCTTATTTGAATATTCTGTTGTGGTTACACCTGGCATATGTCAGGATTGCATCTCTGAATCGACATTGTACAGCGGCCACCTCCGGAAAAGGTATTTGGGAAGTTCGGATTGACAAAGTAGGTGTTATTGTAAGAAGATGTAATGCCACAGGAATATTGAACTACAACGAACAGTTGTTAGGTATTTCAACAAAACAGATTCCTATTATTTTTAATATGTACAAACATTTTCGGCAGCCAAACAACTGTAAAACTGGCTCTAGTTCAAGTTTAAAAGTTTAGCAAAAGAGTTGAATGGACTACAAAATTATTACCTCATGACAGACGACCAATCAGAGCTGGTTGATATATTCGACAATTCATAATAAAGGAGGTGTGTTCAATTGACCCTCAACTTTGCATTATAAAAAATGTATTAAACAATTTAATTACAAACAATTACCGTCACAGTTAAGGCACCTATCCCATTCTTTTACTAACCGACGTGTGCGTTGCTCATAGAATTCTTGTGGCTGCTGATTGAAGAAGACTTCCGCAGCTACCTGTACTTCTGCGTCAGACTGAAAATGCCGACCTTTTAACGCCTTTTTCAGCGGTCCAAAAGTATAGAAATCGCAAGGCGATAGATCCGTGGTATAGGGTGGATGCTCTAAAACCTTCCATTTCTTTCGTTGAAGATTTTCTTTTACCACATTAGCAACATGGGGCCTAGCATTGTCGTGCAGCAAAATGACACCACGTATAAGTTTTCCTGGACGTTTCCATATTATTGCTTGATGAAGCTTGTTCAAAGTTTCATTGTACAGATTTGTTTTAACATTTACTCCAGGTTCCATAAACTCTATCAACAAAGGTCTTTCATGGTCGAAAAAAACTGTTAACATCAGCTTTCCTGCAGAAGGTTGTGCTTTAAACTTGTTCGATGGTGGTGAACTTGAATGTTTCCACTGCATCGACTATAACTTACTGGATGACTCGCAGTAATGGCACTAAGTTTCGTCACCAGCAGCTTTTCGCACAAGAAAGTCATCACCATTTTGCCTATAGTCTATGAGGTGTTGCAGAGGATAAGCCCATTCGCAAGCATTTTTGCTTATTAGACAAAAAACGAGGAATCCATTGCGAACAAACTTTGCTGTAAGCCAGATTACGAACAATACTAATGGAGAGATCCTACACTCGCACCAACAACTTCTGAAATTTCTTTAATTGAAATTCGACCATTTTTTCTAATAAGCCCTTCCACACATGCCATATAGTTTTCTGTTAATGCAGTACATCGTGCACCTGGTCGCGGCTCATCCATGATCTCCTCTTTTCCATTCTTAAATTTTCGGCACCATTCCTTCACAGTTGGGTACGCAATACATGCATTTCCATACACTGCTTGCATTCGCGTGTGAATCTGCAATGGCTGCAAACCCTCAGCGCATAAAAATTGTAAGAACGCACGCTGATCAAAGTTAGACGGATTTTCAACAACAAGCACCATTTCAAAATCGAAGTTTTATAAATCAGAATCAAATTCAAACGCCAGAACTACAACCATTGGAAGATGAAGAACTGAAATGTAAAAAACATTAAATCCTATACGAGTATATAATGACGACTTCATTAGAAACATGAGTACTATTTACTCTCCTAAGTGACAACTGCTAGTCTGATATTATTTTCATGTGAAAGTTAGTGAAATATCTTTTTCAGACGAAGAACACGCCGGTAATCATCAAATTCTATTTTTTTTTTTGTATTGGAAATGAAAAACAAGCGGCTGTAGATTTCCCAATTGTAAAGTACCAAACTTCACCAATTTCTAAGGGAAACCGAATCGTTTACTAAACCTACCACTGAACGTGAACCAGATAGTGTTGATCAGAAGAAGATGATATTGGAGACGGTTAAACACAGTCCATCTACTAGTGTGCGAAGAATATCTAGCCATCAAGATGTAACACGAACGAATGTATAGAGAATCTTACGTAATTTTGGCTTACACCTATATCATGTCCAACGAGTACAGCCTTTGTTACTAACCGATTTATATTCGTGGATACAGGTCTCTCATTGACTCATTGAGCAGCAGCATCTTCTGGACAAAATTTTATTCACTAACAGGCTACCTTTAGTAGAAATGATATCAATAATACTCGAAATTCACATTGCTGGTACACTGAAAACCCCCACAAATCCAACGAAACACATTTTCTGTAAACATTTGGTGTGAGATTATTAACTACCGACTTGTCGGACCTGTTCTTTCCTCTTTGCACATATTTTAGATGCTGTTACAGCCGTCTCATTGCCGAATTATGGATGCTGCTGCGTAAATTCTCCTGTTGTTGTGGAGCTACCTATTAAATCAATACAAATGCAAGGACAGACTTTTTATTACAGCTGCAGGTGATAATTTTAAACAGAATTTTTAAGTAAATGAAATAAATAATATATATAAATAATAATAATAAATATAATAAATAAAACTTCCTTCATTTCAGCACTTCAACTTCCCTTTTAAAAACATTTCTCCGAAGAATTCAAATCAGGATTGGCAGGACCTCTCTTAAAACATGTGATAAACTTCGTACGTCCCAGCATCAGATTGTGTCCAAGCTTCTTTGTTGTCGTTAAAAATAAGTAAATTGTTGTTAGTGGCATCCAAATCACAGGAAACAGTAAGTACATTGATCTCTTGATAAGACTCTCCCATATTAATACACCCGTTATTGTTCATAAACTTGTAGGTTATTAAGTTTTCACAATTGACATTGAAGTTTGTCAACTTTCCTAAACAATTCACAATCGACCGATACTTCTTTGGTGGAACAGAAAACGATCGACCCACGCGAACTTGGAATCTTTCGCAGATTTTCAAATTTCACGTATGTAAACGGAAGAAAACACTTTTCAACACGTAGATATACGTTGAAATTTTTTATTTAAACTTAGATAGACCAACTTTTTAACACAAATTACAATATTTGCGGAGTTACAAAATGAACGTGCTATTTACTCGGAGAATTTCATACAGCTCAATTGTTTTCAAAATTGTCATATTTATCGACGGTTGCCCGGCAACAAGTCAACACTGTTAAATTTTTTTGTGAATCCAGATGGACTCGACCAATCAAAATGGAGATTTAAATTGACCAAATTAATTACAAAATTCTATTTAATACAATAACGATCTTACCACTAAATTTAACCAAAAAAAAAAAAACCAAAATTTTTCTTACAAAATTTCCAAAATATTGATAACTTACACGGCATATTTCTAATAAAACATAAGAAAGTTGACAATTACATTTACATTAAATTATAAATATATTATTGAAAACAATTTGAATGTTAATCAAAATTAACAAAAATCTTCCTTGCACACATGAGGCCATTGTTACAAACATATTTCTCTAAAAAGAAAAGTATTAAATTCACAAATTTACATTTTTGTATCAAGCTGTCAAAATCCTTACATTTTTACTTATATTTGTTAAATTACAGCTCAAGCATGCACAGATAAGGGTTATAAGTGTCCCCTATGCTTTTCTGAAGATGAATATCAATCAAGACGATCTGATTTGCTACCAGGACAAGTTATACAGCTTTAACAAACCAACAATCCAAGATCGGAAACATTCATTTACTTCGTATTCAATTTATGAGATTAAACAATTAATTTCATACAGGGTAGCTAAATATAGCTTTATTAGATTTAGCAATAGGTAAAATATCTCAATTAGAGCATGTTGTAACACAGCAATGTGTATTCCAAAGAAACATGTTAGGGGGGGGACAACCTCCCGGGTCGGGGTGTCCGGACGGCCGCCAGCGATCCGCACACTTTTTTGTTCTTGCGGCTATAGCTCGGTCCATAGGTGGCTTAGAGAATCGCACCAAGCGGGCTTCGACGCGCCAAAGGACCGGACGTAGCAGTAAGCAGGTGCGACCTCAGCCCGAAACCTTTTGAACTTCGGCCCCCCGAAAAACGTTTTCGAAAGAAGTCTTCTCTCGAAACCGATTTTTTCATTTTCAACGGAACTGTCTCAAACTCTGAGAACTGTCGGGGCACGTGCCCGGGAAAAAATTTTTTGCAGGGCCGCATTCTGCCTGTAATATGTCAAAATTGGCCTTTTTTTTTGGTACGCGTATCCGAGTTGTCGATTTATGTACTCGTTTACGCGATTCGATCGAGCTATTCTTGCTCTATAATTTTGGTCATCATTATAGAAAACGACCGTCTTCCAGGATAAAAACGCCGAAAGGCCGAGGTAGAGAAACGGCGGCGCTCAAATTTCGGCGACCCATTTTCACACGCGGACGGTGGCGCTCCATTTTCCGCCAAGGCGGCCGTTCCGGTCCGAAAAGAGTTTTTTTGGAAAAGTAGGATGACTGGGCCGTAAATCCACCCATACCCTTCCTCACGTGCTCTCCTCAAAGGGCAGAAAAGTTTTTATACGCTTTGTACCTAGCGGCACCCACTCTTATAAAATGCAATAGCTAACCCCTTTGCTACCGTCCTCCTCTCCTTTCTCCCGATCCATCCTTTACCTTTTCTCATTTCTTCATTCTCTTGCCCATTTTTTCTAACCTCCCCCGTTTTCTTACTTTCGCTTCATCTTTTTTTCTCACCATTTGCTCACCCCCATTTCCTCCCATTCTCTCGTTTCTCTTTATTGCTGTCAACCACTTTCTTATTTCTTCTCTTATTTTCTCTACCCTTTCCCCCCTTTATTTGTCTCTTTCTCTCTTCCTTTTCTACTTGTCCCGTTTGCTTCTTTTCTACTCGCTTCGTTCTCCCTTTTACTTTTCTTCTTTCCTTTGCTTTTCACCGCATCCTTCATATCCGTTTCCCTGTTTTCCTCCCGTCCTTCGCTCCTCCTTCTAGCGATTTCTAGAAAATAGTAGGACGCTGCGCGCACGTGGTAAAAACAAATTTTATATCTCTTAGAAAAAATTATTATACAACCAAATTGTGAAACAATAGTATATTTCATTAGGAGTCTGGAAATAAGGATTTTTCCGTGCGCGCGTGACAAATTCTCGTGTGAGGCGAAGCCGAACACGGGAAGTCATGCAAACACGGAAAAATCCATTTCCGGACGTGTAATGAACGATACTTTTTATTATACTTATCTGAAAACAACGCAAAAAAGGATAAAAAGTAAATTTAGAACATTTTATTTTCAAAGTAATCATAATACATCGTAATAGTACCAAACATGATTAACATTTCCATAGCAACGATATATTTATTATCGGCATTGTTTTATTTTCTGTCAGTTAATTCATGTTAGTTTTAAAAAATGTACTCGGAAGAAAATCCAGATATTCCTATGAACATATTAGAGCTAGCGGCACAAGCCAGTGCTGATTTGTTACCAGCAAAATCCAGGATTTAGCGCACGGAAAAAAAACGGAGATCGGGAAAAATTTTCCGTGCGCTGTTCTGAAAATGCCACCTTTACGTCTTTGTAAAAACAGATGAAAACAAGGTGTTTTCAGATAAGTATAATAAAAAAATATTTAGAAGACGATAATATTGCTCGGAGAGAGAACTTCAAATCTAATAGGAAAACACAACCTTACTTTATATGGAAGAAACTAATGTGACCCATTTGGCGAAGGCCTAGAACGGTAGCCTAGGGAAGATAATAATTAATTTCTAAAATCAGAATTTTCATTTTTTTCGTGATACAACAAATATATCCAGGAAATGGGGGGATAAGAGAAAAAATTGAGCAAAAGAATAAAGAAATAAGAAAAGGAAAAGGATCGGTCGAGAGAAAGAATTTCGTTTCAGATTCTCATAAAAAACCGGAACTTTTCGACCTCTTATTTCTTACCGTGTCCGAGATGCCAATAGTGAGCATCGAAAAATTCACCACCCTGTATACATATATAACTGATAAATTTTATGCCTAAATATCTAATATATTAAATAACATGTGTAATTATACGCGCCAAATAGGTAAAATTAGTTTCTTACATAGAAAGTAAAGTTATGTTGTTCTCTTAGATTTAAAGTTTTCTCTCCAAGCAGTATCATCGCCTTCCAATATTTTCTTTTGGCAATTGGAATGTATAATAATTTTCTCTAAGATATATTGAACATTTTTCTACGACGCGCACAACATTGTAATAGCGACTAAGGGGACCCGTCGCACCATTCTCCGGAACCGCTAAAGAGAAGGAGGAGAGAACGAGGAGAGAAAAGCCGAGAAAAGGACAAGAAGGATGGGGTGAAAATGAAAGGAAAGAAGGAGAAAAACACAGTATAAAGGGAGGGGAAGGAGAGAAGAAGGAAAAGGGGGAAAAGAGACAAATAAAGGGGACAAAGGATTGATACAATTAAAGAAGAAATGAAAACGTGGTTAAAACCAGGAAATAGAAACGAGAAAATGGGAGGAAATAGGTGCGAGGAAAGGAAGAGAAAGAAAGATGAAGCAAAAGAAAGGATGTGGACAAAGGAGAGAAAAAAATGGGGCAAGAGAATGAAGAAATGAGAAAAGGAAAAGGATCGGTCGAGAGAAAGATTTCTTTTCAGATTCTCAATTTCCATAAAAATCTCGTGTTCTTACCGTTTTAGTGATGCCAGTGGTGAGCATCGAAAAATTCGCCACCCTGTATAATTCGTGACTTTCCACACCAGCATTTTCAACACTTAAGGCTATAATCAGCAAGTACTTACTAACACAGCACACTGCAATGTTTTGGGCACATCTTCCTGCCGGATAGCCACTTACGGTTTGGCATTGCCTCCTGGTGTAACAAGTTCCTAGAAAACTGCTAGTGCTATTGCAAACTGCATTTTCGAATCTCACTACTCCAATGCCAATTCCCAAGCCCCACCAGACTGAAAACGGACTTGGATTAACATACGTATACCCGTCTTAAATCTTATAAATTTACTATAATGATAGCAGTTTTATCAGAAAATTTCTAAACTTCACACTAAGATCACCTTTCTGTCTTACATTTTCCTTGTCTGGTACGCAACGATTTTGGGTTCTGTTCTGAAATCCCATTATACTTTTCGTCCTTTACGTTAGATACCAAGTTTAGAGTTATAACTAAAATAATACAGTTTGTATACAGAGAATTCATTCTCCAGTTTACGATAACATAACATACCTACATTTCCTCTGGTGCAGCGATTTATAACTTGTTTTTCTAAAAAAAATATGTAGGTAATGGTTGACTTAGTTGCAAGAAAAAATACTTCATTGTATAACAAATACCATGAAGACCCATAAACGTACAAAACGGATATAAATTTGCAAAGTACACTATACTACAACTTCAACATAGTTTGCGAACATAACTGTAAGCTAACATGATTGTATGTACAGTAGCAATTAACAGAGTCCTTTACCCGTGCTATTACATACAGAATATTAGTAGAGTAGGCGACGTGATTTGTGTACACAGTCTTGAAATAGAACTTTATTACACTGCTATTCATTAAATGTTAATTTTGTTGAATTGATCTGTAAATCGAACATTTGATGATCATTTTATAATACAGAGGGTAAAAGTAGAATTATTTACATTGACAACATTGCTGGTTTATGAAAGATGGTCTTTTGATGAGACGATTAATTAGTACGTAGAAATAATGTTATTAATAATTTCAACAGGTTTTATGGACGTTCTGAAGCTTTATAAATATTTCCGCCAGTTTAAAGTGTTTCGGGTTCCAAAAACAATACACGTAAACATACACACGGCGACCGGGTGGCGCAGTGGGCGAGAGTCCGCTTCGCAACCGGTTGACCCGAGTTCGACTCCCGTTGTGGCCCGAATTTTAATTAATTCTGGAGCAGCGGGAGTGACTCGGTAGCATAGTTGGGGGGGTTTTACAAGGGTGGGGCATGTTAGACTCGTGCCTAGCGCTACGTGCGCTGATCCGAGGTAAGCGGGGTGGGATGAGAATCGTGGAGTTGCTATGGCAACTCCACGATCCTTTAAAAAAAAAAAAACATACACAGATAAGGAAATATCACATGTGATGCTCTGTAGGGGAGACCGGGGATGGTTTGGACACGGGGTAACAATGGATAGGTTCAAATTTCTTGCCCTAATGTGAATTTTACTGCCGTCACCGATTGTATATGTTGGCAGCACTGCAAGAGACTAGCCGACAAAAGCATATGGCCGCCCCTTCGTAATTGTTAGTTTTACAGAACATGTGTCCTCCCCGTCATAACATACAGAACACAAACATGGACCCTCGCCAAACAGTTAAGATCAAAACTACAAATTACATAAAGAGCCATGGAGAGGTCCATGTTGGGCATAACACTAAGAGACAGAAGGCGGAACGAATGGATACGACAAGGAACCGGAACAACGGATGTAATTGAAAGAGCGGCACGTCTGAACTGGGACTGTGCAGGACACAGCCAGAACCAAGGATAACAGATGGAACGCCAGAATAATACAATGGAGACCGCAGTCAGGGAGAAGAAATAGAGACCACGAACAAGATGGCACCAAGATGACATCAAGAAAATTGCACGACTACCGTGGTTAAGAATTGCACAAGACAGAAAAAGGTGGCGACAGATAAGGGAGGCCTATACCCAATACTGGGTGAAAGAAGGCTAAAAAGAAAAAAGAAGAAAGAAGACAGAACATAATCGAATTAGTAGTAGGAATTTATTTATGCATGATTCAAAACGATGCAATATTTAGTTCAGATTTTATAACCAGAAATGTGTGATTACGTCATTTGGGGATACAATGGACAGAGTGTCCATTGTATCCCCGGCTGCCCATTGTATCCCAGATATTTCTGTTCATGTTTAACGCTGCCTTGCCTATTCCAGATGCCACGGGGGTTTAAAAGGAAAACTGATCGAACCTTTCGAGAAGGTGATCAACAACAGGCCGGGGAAGATGTCTTAGAGAATCGTGGGAGTTTGCGCCAAGTGGCAGCCATTCGGAAAGTGACGAAGTTCCGTCTGTTTCTTTATGTAAAGAAAGCCAGAGAAATGGGCCTAGACACTCTGTCGTTTAAACTAAACTTCCATAGTAGACTGGTTTTCTCAGACCAAATGGAGAAAACACTGGCGGAGTATTTACAAAAATGCTCAAAATGTTTTACGGAGTGACACCAAACAAATAGCTTTACAATTTGCTGAAAAAAACAAGCTAAAATTTCCTGAAACCTGGAAAGAAAAAGGTCAAGCTGGTAATGACTGTTTCACGGGTTTTATGAAGAGGAACCCTACGTTATCCATTAGAAAACCTGAGGCAACTTCTCTTGCCAGAATGACTGCCTTCAACAAAACCACGGTAGGCGAATTCTTTGACAAATTGGACAATATTATGCCAGGGAAGAAGTATCGACCTTCCGATATATTTAATCTTGATGAAACTGGAGTGACGACTGTGCCTTCGGTAGCCAAAGTAATTGGACAAAAGGGTGAAAAGCAAGTTGGCCAAGTGACATCGAAAGAGCGAGAAGAACTAGTGAACCAAGTGAATATAATTTGTGCCAATGGTAATTCTTTACCTCCCGTGTTCGTTTTCCCACGTGACCGCTTCAACAAACAGCAAATGAGGGCTGCGGCAGCATCTGGAGCCTTAGAACTTGTCCGCAAATCTGGTTGATGACCACCGAAAACTTCGTGTTAGTATTAAAATTTTTCAAAGACAATGTGAGGTGTGATAAAGAACATCCCGTGCTGCTACTGATGGACGATCACGAGTCTGATCTCAGCCTGGAAGACGTTAATTTCTGCCGAAACAATGGGATCACAATTTTGATACTTCCGCCTCACATTTCTAACCGATCCGCCAACAAAATAAGACTTTCATCCGTAAGAAGTGGCAAAATCAAACGAACGTAACAAAGAATTAGTAGATATGGTTTTGTTTATGGTTTAGCCGATGGAAATGCGTCAATATCCTGACAGACGTTTCTTCTTCTTCTTCTTCTTCTTCTTCTTCCTGCGGTGTGGGTTGACCCCGCGGCACTCAGGCCTAAGGCCCATTGTGCATACCGCCGTTTAATTCTCATCTTTGAACAGGCCGGTGCCAGCCGCAAAGGCTAGCACGTGGCCGATAGGGATGAGCCTTACGTCCTCCGGTTCCAGAAACGCTTCACCGAGGTGTTTGTGTCGCAGGGTCATAAGTCTGACGCACTGGCATAATATGTGCTGGGAAGATTCCTCATCTTCCCCGCAAAGTCTGCAGATCGGGTCATTTATGATGCCGATTCTGTGCAGATGTTTATTGAGGTGACAGTGCCCCCCCCCCCCCCCCCCCCCCCCCCCCCCCGTTAGGAGTCGATGACCATGGAAAATACGAGCAAAAGAACTGTTTGGCGAATTCTTAAAAAGCATTCCCTACATCCCTTCCACTACCAACCGGTGCAAGCTTTACTAGAAATAGACAATAAAAACATTTTGTCTACAAAGTAACTTTTTTACGCGGAACGGGATTTTAAATCACCACAATACGCACATATGAAACGATGCAAATTCCCATGCTATAGTTGAGACACGTCATCAAAGGCGTTTTCTATCAACGATCGGGCTGGAGTTATAGATTAATTACTAGGGCCAATTTGCCTGACCTTGTTTAATCTTAAGATTGTTCGCTTCAAACTGTTTTTTAATAATGTTGATCTTTGTTCGTTACCAAATTATAATCATACCATTTTGCGTGTATTTTGTCCGCTTCACTAACTTAATTAAATGCCTTGTTAAACTCAACTCTATTTTATTTTGAACTCTGTTAAAATTAATGTGAAGTTTCCTGTAAGGACAGCTGATAGCGATTGTTGCGCCCCTTTGTTTACGGGGCTAGTAAATTAATATTCCTACTAGAAACAATTGCGTTAAAAGATAAGTTCCATCACGCACAACCTTCGGATTGGCCGTTCAAAGTAACGTGGAGCTTAAGCAGTGCCAGATCTATTGATATTACTTATTACGACTTTATCCCCAATTTGATCAGATTTAAGCGCGGTGTATCTTACAATACGAACCTTCCCCCCTTCTCCTCTGAACTACGCTAGGGCATGCCGCCGTTTATGTGTCACAATTACGTTTAAGTCCGTGAAAATGTATCAAAAAAATGTTATGCGAGTGGGTTATTCATACTTTCACACCTTTAATTAAAATTATAAACAAAGTTGTTGTTATAAATTCTTATAAAATACTTTCCTTATATCTTAATATATTTTCTGTAAAAGCCCATATTTTAATAGCAATTAACTGCTTTTTTTATTTTTATATAAAAACACATTATATAGCAACTTATTCTTAAACTGTAAGTAACAAAATAAATAAATTAAAAAGATATAAATGGCATCCCTTTCAGAATTTCATTTACAACACAGAAACCATTAGTTTTGTTTCCACTTTTTAGTTTTCACGCCTCCGAGTTCCATACTGTTTGCCTGGGACATATCCACCTCCTCGAAAGTCATACTATTTGAAATTAATTTTCTTTTTTGCTGATTCGTCGGGAAAAAAAGTGCTTTGAGCAATTCCCCTTTTATTTTCGCCAAATTAACTTTATATCTGCAAATTGAAGATTTGTATCTGATACAAAACGGAATTTAAAATTTAAACACTTTCATAACTTACGTTCTATTCTGATCTAGTATAATAACTTTCTGACTTAGTAATTTTTTGAACACATAGTCAGCAGTTTCAACACACACCATTTTCAGAAGCTCTTCAGGAACTTTCGCAGTAAAATACATAACTGCCACCATCAGTCTGAAAAACAGTAAACAAATATACGTTACATTTATTCAACAATGCGACTAACACACTTGAAAATACTAGTAGCCTTCCTCGTCTCTTTTATTGTAGGTGACCATTCATCAGAGTTGTTTCGGCACCGCATACAGCTGTATTCGTCCGGAACATCAATCCTTTCCAAATAACCTGAACAGGCACAGTGTTGGTGGGTAACACACTTAGAGCATAGAATTGTATCAATATACTTCAGTTTAATAGGAATGTTGCACATGCAACGGAAAGGTCTATCATTCAAATCGAAGATTTGCCCTAAAGTAAATAAAAATTAATTCTAAATTGTAGAATAGTTTGTACTCACTTTGTGAATTTTGCAAAATTGGGTAACTATTGTCTTCTTGGCTAGGAGATCCTGAACGGTCAACTGTAATAGGTTGGCTGTTTAGGACTGCTTCATTGGTACCAGACGGTTCCGTAGTCACTATATCTTCTTCGCTTTCAAGAGAGTAATTCATGCTGAGCTAATAATAAATATAATTGAATTATTAAAATAATAATCATAAAGAATCACAATTGTGATTTTACGGATTATTAACATGCAGACTATTTACGAGGGTTATTTTTTAAATAAGGTCCGTTTCTGAATCAATGTGAAAATGACGCGCGATATCCGCAGTGCGCTTGCGCGTCTGCTCCCAGCATGCTTTGCGCGCGTTTAGACGCCATTTAAAGCCGTGTCGTCTGTCTGTATGCTTAGCTGTAGAAGTTTATAATGTTTAAGAAAATTGAGTCACCCGCCGACTGTAGATACGACCTGTAATTCGATTCATGAGTGCAAGAAACTTGGCAGCAGCGGAAATTCACCGTCAGATTTGTGAAGTTTACGGTGATAATGCTATGAGTGACAGTAAAGTTCGAAAGTGGGTGAGAATGTTCAAGGACGGGCGGGTTAATGTGCACGATGAGCCACGCCCTGGCCGACCTTCTCTGATTTCTGAAGATTTGGTTCGTGATGTGGGCAACAAAATTCGAGAGGACCGACAATTCACGATTTCAAAGTTATCAATTGAATTTCCACAGATTTCAAGGTCAGTCTTGTACACCGTTGTTTCGGAGAAACTGAATTATCGAAAATGTTGTTCTCGGTGGGTTCCAAGACTGCTTTCTGACTATCACAAAACAAAAATATTGGGCTGTGCTTTGTCGCTTTTTGACTCGATACAATCAGGAAGGAGATGAATTGTTGGACCACATCATTACAGGAGATGAGACTTCGGTGTCTCACATGACTCCTGAGTGCACGCAACGGTCAATGGAATGGCGACACACATCTTCACCAACCAGAGTAAAAGCCAAACAGACAATTTCAGCACGAAAGATCATGGCAACTGTCTTTTGGGACAGGCAAGGGATTTTGTTAGTGGATTTAATGCCAAGATGCACAACAATCAATTCTGATGCGTATTGTGTGACCCTGAAAAAACTTCGGCGTGCCATACAAAACAAGCGGCTTGGCCGAGCCAAGCTTCGTTACAGAAAACAATTTTCTGGAATGGGTTCAATCAGGAATTGACCACTGATAGAATTCTAGTGCTCACTTTTGAGTAACAACTTATGACATGTTCCCGAGAGAAGTTTGTTTGTTGCGATAAACGGCAAATAGAAGGCTGTGCCGAAGTATCCATTATTTCAGTCACTGCTACAATAACTTCACCTGTAAGTTTTTTCACGTAAATTTTGAGTAACAGTTTTAAAGTTATCCTAAATTGCCGACGCAGGAAAACCATATATAGTACTTCTTCAAGGAATTCTTCGAGGCAGTTTTAAACAGAATATATCCAAATTTCATCAACTTCTACGCCATTTCTAAATTATCATTCATTCTTGAACCAAATAGATAGAGCGATACTGATGGTTCCTTGCGTTATCCACCACGATCACCCGATATAATCCGATAGGATGTTTTCTGTAAGGTTACGCCAGAAATAAAGTCTTTATTAACCCACCCCAAAATATTCAGTATCTGGAAAAGAGGACGAGCCAGCTGTAGATAGCAATACAGCTACGATACTTAGAAATGCTTTCAATAGCACATTACGCAGGGAGAACCTGTAGGTACAATATAAATAACAGGTGTGCAATAAACTCTTTCAAGTCCTGGGCGGCTGTGGTTTGTAAAGCACATGTCTGACTTAAACCTCATAATTTATTATTTATTTGACTCAACTCAAATTCAATTAAAACTGAATCAAAAATGTAATTTTTAATTGTTTTACTGTCAAATTTTTACTCAAGAACAAAAACCATGTATAGTAAAGTATTATTTTCCCAGTGGCCAACGAAATAAAAACTGGAATGATTCCATCATTACTTGTGAACAAGAATTTCAACAAAGATTTCCAAATTTCATAATAAATAGCAGCAACTTTCCGCTGAAATTTTGAGAACAGTAGTTGAAAAAACAGATTCTGTAAATCACAAACCAAGAACACGAAGACCTCGTCGTGGAACTGAAAATGTTGTCGAACTTCCAAGAAATATAATCCAGGCAGGGCCAAAAATTTCAGGAAGATGGCTATCTATTAGATTTAAGTTGAGGATTGGGTCACAAGACCATCAAATGCAACCACCCATATACACTTCAGATTGTTACCCCTAGATCATTTAAAGAGAGTTACATATTGCCAATGGTTTCGCGAAAATAATGATGAATTTTTGAATAAAACATTATTTACTGACGAAGCATGGTTTCGTCTAACAAAGTATATCAATTCTAAAAATATGCGCAGGTGGAGCCCTGAAAATCCACATTAGTTCCACGAAACTGGTTTAAAAATTGGAACGTGGATAGCTATACCCAGAAAAAGAATTTGTTATGTTCATTTGAAATTGTGCCGCTTCGTCCAAATTAGTCACAATCCAATTGCCGCTTCATAGGAATTAGAAACTATATTTTAATTGCTATTTTTATGTTGATTACAATTTTCATTATTTTGAACTATTTAATTTATGACAAGGCCATTTTCGAGCGTTTGGCAGGTTTGTTAACGGCGGCTGAAAACATTTCCAGGAATTCCTTTGTTACCAATGCTAGCTTTTAAATATCGCTTCCCTAATTTTTCTCGGAAGACGCACGTGTCAATTTCGTTCTAGAACTGTTTCGTAATATGGTGCAATCTTTTTAGGGAATCCAGGTTCTCGCTGCGTTGAGTTCTTCAGTTAATCTTCCAGCTCCGTTGACTCCGGTCGCTCGAGTCCATCTACGGGGGCCGGTTACGAAATTAAGAAGTCAGTCTTCAACCTTCGACTCCGGTCGACCAATTCCATCTAAGAGGGCCGTTAAGAAATTAAGTACGGCAGAGGCGGCTTATGTTTTCGATGGGTATCCATCGCGTGTATTCCCGTATCGCTGTATCACCATGCAGCAAACAGAATATCGACAAGTGTCGGATTTTAAGGAAAATACGCTGGATTTCAACCCTGGAAAGGCAATTCATTGCGAATTTGCCGATCGCCTTTGGCGGATTATTATCGAGCCCATTCGTTGTTCCTGTACCTGTGCCGTTGCTGCGATGAACTACGAGGGTTGTGCAGCAAATATCTCTTCTCGCAATTTTCCCGAAGAACGTCTACCTTTTTGCCTGCATATGGAAAACAACCCCAGAATTGTACCTACCTTCATCAAAATTCAAAGTAAAGAACTAAGTTTTTTGTGCTATGAAGAAAGAATCCTTTTTTGCGTCAGCTTGCAAAATTTCAAGGGATTGGACCTTTTTTATGTAACAAGAAGCGACCTTCAGTAGCCGACTGTCCTTTTTTTTGTGTACTACAAAGTGTAGAGTAATTTTTTTTATATACACTGTGTCGTTCCTTTAAGCTCCGGCGTCACTGGCCACGTAGTTATTTGGAAAATGTAAATGACGTACGCCAACGGCGGCGAGTTTTTTTTTCTTGAACGTCAAACCAACAGTTTGTATTATTAAACTATATATAATATATATAACGTATAATAGATCATCATTTACTGTCCTTTTTTTGTATCGTGTCATTTCTAATAGTTTGATTATATGTGTTTTCAAATTTACTGCCTCTTTTATTATTGTGCATTCTGTATTTGTGTATGTACGCATTTTGCAAGCTTTATAAACAGGAGGGAGGCACAATAAAGGTGAGTTCGATTCCCGTAAGCTGTTGGCCTCTCGGCCTTCTACGAGGACCTACAATCAGCTGAATTTGAAAGGTGGTGCCCACTAGTTTTGACCTATTCTGTACACAACCAGGAAGATTTCCTCCCGTAAACGATTTCCCTGAACTCCCCCTACTCCTCTGAGCTAAGCTGCAGACCTGTTTTCCACCTACCGGTTGCGGGTCGTCGAAAAAGGTCGTTTGGCCCGTAACAAATTGTCCAATCTTTTTTGACGGAAATCTAAACGGAGAAATCTATCGCAATCATATTCTTGAACCGTTTATAACCAACTTAATAATAACGAACTTAAAAATGGCTACTTCTAACAAGATTTTGCTAGACCACAAGTTGCACGATTAATTACATTTAGTCATTAGAATAAGATAAATCAAACTATTATGACTGTATAGGATCCCTAAATCTCGCCACTACGGAGATGGCCTGTATAAGAATAATCATGTTGACTATATAATAAGCATGTTATTAAATACAAGGACATTTACCAAATCTCCTTTAACACGGCATTTTAATGCATGATATCCAGTTTGCATAGTGCCAAGACGTAAATAATTGGGAGGCTGGTTTGCCAGTGCATTGAACACAAACGTCCCACTTTCTCTATTAGTGTCAAAAAATGGCGGCTGGTAGTCTGGAGGCATCACTGAAATTATTAGCAAAAATATCAGAAAAAAATTTTTTTCTTTCCCAGCAAGTTAACGTACTATCTTCGTAGTATGTCAGTGCCATTTTTATATTTATTTCATTTTCTTTGTACATATTAAGATGATTTAAACTTTCGATAGATGTCAGCATCAAATTTGTATTATCTTCGAGATCTCGTTTTGTAATAGCCGTTTCTTCCACAGGACTGTAACCAGAAGCTTATTAACCTACCCCTTGACTTACCTCTAACAACTTTACTTACATTACATCGGTTCCCATGTACTTGAATTGAAATTTGTAACTCTCATAAATCACGCCTGCTTCTTTACTGCTTTCAAAAATCAAATAGATTTCCCTTAGCTATAAGCAAACAAAATATTGATGGTCATTCAAGGTTCGATAAACCTGCCACATACGTAATTTTTCTCTAAAGCGTCCATAGCGCCCTTTATCCAATTATTAGCATTCCGCAGCATAGAAGTTCGCAGGTTAGGCTTAAAAACTTTATAGTGTATCCCTCCATAAGAACGTGTACTGAAATCAGCTTCATTCAACTCAATTCGTTGATGCAGTATGAATGATATTGACGCTGGTACCAGTTTCTTCAGAAACCTTTTGGATCCTACCGGATTCAAAACTGCAGTATGCAGCAATCGCCTCGTAAGCTATATGAACAAATAAAACAATTAATAGTAGTAACTGTTAAATAGCATGCTCGAATAGACTGCTACAACACAAATGTTTCCAGTACATTACTTTGTGTTTAAAGTCACCAGTAATTGTTAAACGCTACAGCAGGGGTCGGCAACCCTTTCTTGTGTGGCCCGTGTAATTTTTTGTAAAAACACCTTATCGTCCCGTTACGGCAGTCGATTTTACGAGGCCAATATATCACCGTTTAGTAATTCTAACTGTCAAACCGTCACTGTCAGCCGAACGCTCATAATTTGCCTTTAGCCGATTTACGGTTTCCTTATTAGTCCAGCTTACATTACCTTTTATCGTTCTTTATTTTAATATCGACTTATTTAAACAAAATAATATAAAATTATAACTAACTTCGAAGCAATTGGCTAACATGAGCAAAAAATTTAACATTTTGCAAGCTTTTATTACGAGGGCCTATTTTTGGCTGTCACATTTCAATTTGTTCCTGCTATGGGTTGCACTAATTGCAAAACTGATTGTATGGAAGTGAATCTGTGACGTGATATACTAGAACCCACCACAACCTCAATAGCACGCAGGTACTCACCAGAAGGGTAGTGACTGCCACCACACCAGCTGGCACACTTAATGAATGGGATACGTCTGTAGCCTCGCAACCCGAGTTCCAATGCCCTTCCCGCAGGAGCGGATTCAAGATTTCGTGATTCGAAAAATATACAATCTCCCGACTTAAGGAGTAAGATAAGGTCATTGGTTTCATAGCTAAGCTTACAAAAAAACCTTTTCTTAGAGGTGTCGCATGACTATAACTCTATATGCTACCATCAAAAATAATCTTGTCCGGCAAATACTAACATGTAAAAGGCAAACCCTCCGTCGCACACTCCACCTCCAAATCCACATCGACACCCAAGCTATTCCAACCAGCGACCGTCTTCTCACATTGCAGAAGAAATAAACCTCTCGCGCCCTCCTGCACGATATCCCCATCGCCCTAGAAACCCTCAAAAACCCCCACAACTCCTTAAAGAAACCTAAGAAACTCCGCAGAAAACTCAAATACCCTCCCCTCCCATCGACCACTCTTCTTTCCAGAGATAACTTTACTGCTTTTTAGAAAATACTCCACTAACTATGGGATAACAGATATTAGGCTTAATCGATTTTTCAAATTTCAGATCATTCGCAACACGAAACCGCGAAGCAACGATCACCGAATCCACCACACAGAACCCGGGAACCAACACCAACCCACCAGGACCCCGCAAGAAAAAAATATCTAGGGCTGAAGAGGTTAAAAGTCTAGAACGGTCCATCCATTAATTAGATATAGATTTAAATGAATGAATTGTAATATATTAAGGATCAATTTAATAAACGTATTTAAAATAAGGTAGGCAAACTAGAAACTGCGCAAGGCAAAGATAGATCAAAAACATAGGAGAGGGCGCGTGCGACAAGTCTTGAACAACAAAATTGGAAAATAGTTGGTCAGCGAAGGGAAGAATGGAGGCAAAAGATTGGTTCACATGAGATTGTAGTATCACGAAGATGAATAATAAAATGGTGTAATAAGATTATAAGATGGAGACCATGGCGAGAAAGTCGAAGCAGAGGTAGACCCTTAATGAAGTGGTCGAATGATCTCGAAAAGTTAGCTAGACTGTGCTGGTACAAAGAAGCACAAAAAAGAAAAAGGTGCTGAAACAGGATAGAGAACGGCCGATGATGATGAGCAACAGTACTTATCTACAGTCTAGAAAACTAAACAATAAATAAAAAAGAAGAAAACAACTAGAGTGCTTTGAAAGAAAAATACTTGGAAGAACACACTAAGACCAATAACCAATGGCGATGGCGTTTCAGCTTTAAAATACGTGACCTCTTCCGGGAGCTTGACATTTTTTAATTAGATACATGAAGGCAGCAAGGTGATAATGGACCGGTCACATAATTAGAATGAATAAATCACACCCACCGAAGACATTTTTCGTGGGTATCCCTAAAGAACAAAGATCAGTCGGACATCCCAGAAATAGATTTATTGACCAAGTAACTGCAGACCTGACAATGCTGGGGTGCCGCGACCAAAGGTTAAGGCACTAGAAAAGAACGAATGGAGGAAGATTAACGAGCAGGCCAAGACTCAGAAGGGGCTGTAGCGCCAAAGACGATGATGATGACGAAGAAACATTAAACTAGGCTAAACACGTGCTCATTATCATCAAATATCATTTTTACACATTTGCGACGATACGCAAAAATTGGATATACTTAAGGCCTTTGAGCAATAATTGTAAAATGGCGACCAAATTCCACTTTGCCTCAGAGGGAAAAATACGTTTAGTTTAGCCGCGTGCGCGCTGGCATCATCAACACCCATTCCATGCCACTACTTGGCATCGGCCTCTTCTCTGTCACGTGTTTCGCCTCAGCGCTAAGGTAGAAACACGGGGGACCTACAGTTTAACGTCGAATTCGAACGACAGAAATTCCAGAGAAGGTTTTTGGCATTAAAATCCCACGGTTGCAAGCCGGCTTGGGAAATTCTGTGTGGTGGGTTGCAGACAAGATTTTTATAAATCTGCATAGTTAAATTTAGGTCGAATCCAAGCCAGAATCGAAGTTTCACTCAAAAACCGAGCGCTCTACCAACTGAGCTACCACCACACTTGCTGTACGCGCTGTAAGTTTTTATATTTCCCATCTTCAGCAAAAATAAAAAAATTAAGTCACTCGTATTAAATTGTTTTGCATTGTAACAGTAATAGCTTCGATACCTGTCTTTTTCTACGAAACCTAACTTTTAGTTGGAGTTTCGACAGGGAACATTTACTACCTTCACCCCTGTTTCTTTCTATAAGATGGTAGGTTAAACCTCCTTGTGCTGTTTCCTGAATCCCGTATCTCAGGGTGAACAATACTGTTTAATAGTTAAGCTTTTTGTTGAAAATAAAAACCAGGCAATGAAATATAAAACAAATAAACTTAAAATAAAAAGTACTAACTCAAGAAGCAGTAATGAACACAATAAAAACAGTAAAAAGTAGAAAGGCATCGGGCCCAGGGGAATCCCGAATGACCTAATAAAAAACGGACCAACAGTGGTGTTTAGGATAATGACGAAATTAATAAATAAAAGTATCAATATAGAAGAACTTCCGATGGAATGGAAAACGGCGTGGATATCATCTATACACAAACAAAGAAGAAAATACATACTACAGGGGTTTAGCACAATATAATACAACACGGTAGCCCTGAAGGCAGCAAAAGTTCTAGTTAGAACAATACCTGTAGAACTAATAGCAGAACAGCGAATTCAGATATGTAACGAAAGTAATAAAAACGTAGAAGAGACAGAGACCATTCGAAAGTGCAAAGGCTATGGGAGGAATATAATAAAGCTTAATTCACCCATTGTTTACTGCCGGACATCACAAAATAAGTAGAAATAAAATACGATCAAAGCCGGTACTTCTTAACACAGACCCTCACTGGCCACGGGTGCTTTAGAAACTATTTATACCCAATAGGAAAAAATGACTTCCAACTGCCCATATAGCGGAATAGAAGACCGTTCCGAACATACGATACTAGCCTGCACAAAACTGGGAGAAAAATGAGAATGACTGATCAGATAGATAAGGGAAAAGTGGAACGGTATAGAAAAATAACACTATAGAAACGTTGGACACAAAAGATAAGGACAATAGACAAAGAGAACGTGGACATTAATATCAAGACAGCCGCACCTTGAAGTAATGCGAAAAGTGATTCTGGGGTGATGGTGAAGAAGGGAGAGGTTTTAGTGCGGTAAAAATCCTACAATCCCCCGTGCAATCCAGTAACTCTTCGCATGGGACCCTCTTGAAAGTATCTGCTCCCACCACACAAAAAAGGGATATATGTAACAGCTTCACAAAGATATACAACAGAATAATTAGGAATATCATTAAAGAAAATAAGAAGAAACAGAGGCAGAGGAATAGAGCAGTCAGATCTTGTCTGCTTTAATTTTTAAAAAAACAAGCAACAGGAAGAGAATTACACTTGGTTTTTATAGATCTGGCAAAGGCTAACGACAATGTTGTGGGAGATATTAATAAAACTGAGACAATACCCTGGTTAGAGCCATGAAAAGCTTTTACGATGGACAGATATCCAGAATTCAGATGGGAACGGAATTAATGGAACCATTCAGAGTGACAAAAGACAAGGTTGCCCGTTATCACCTTGTTTAAATTACATGAAAAAAAAAGGTCTACTGGCCTAGAAAAAAACATAACTGAATGGCAGTGCCAATAGGCGAGATAACTATATATATACCATTTATATTGGTAATAATAGCATAAAAAAGCGATGCAAAATATGTGACCAGGAAGCTACAGGAAGACTATTTGAAATTTTATTTTTAATTAAATTTAAGTTAATTACTATTGGACACGGGGGATACAATAGAAAATGGGAAGAATTCCTTGGAGTAAAAACAGAAAGCAAAGGAATGGATGATAATGAAATAAATGAAAGACTAAGATTGAGTAGAAGAGTAATTGGTGCGTTGAATAGTGTATTGTAGGATGGAGATATAAGGAGAAAAGCTAAAAACAAATATACAACACGCTAATACAAAGTGTAGCACTTTATGCAACTGACATAGGAAACAAAAGAACAAACGAAACAAAAGAAACGCAACAATTAAGTTAATGGTAGAGGTGGATAAAGATATGGTAGAAGAAATCTAGAGAAAACAATTAATATGGATCGGCCATGTCAAAAGAATGAAGAAAGTGAGAATACCAAGAAAAGCAATGGAGTGGATCCCACCAGAAAGGAAAAAGTGGGGTAGACCGAGAGAGAGCTATTACAAAAGGATAGAAAATGCAAGGAAACGACGAATATACAACAAGGGTACTAGATGGACCGAACCAATTAGAGAAATCTTCTAGGAACCGAAAAGGACCATCGCGTTGTACAAGACCGGAAAAAGTGAGAGAGAAAGAAAGAAGAGAGATAGAGTAAAATTCTAATGGCTTTACAAGCACTTCCCTTCAGCTTGGACAGTTCTACAACTGAAGATGGTAATACACTCACTGTAAAGTTGCTGGCTGAGGAACAAAGAATGAAAAACAGAGAAGCAGGCCAACAGGAGGTACCTGGTGCCCTCACAGCAAAGAATACTAGTGGAGTCAGGACAGAAAAATAAGCAAAAAAAAGTGCTTGTAATTATTGCAAAAATAGGTCACTGGGATCGACATTGCTGGTTTAAAAGAGAAAAACTGCCAAAGAAAACAGCAGGTAAAAGTGAAGAGTCGCATGCCTTTGCATCAGTGAATAATCTGACTGATGGAATGAATGGGTATTGGTAACGGGACAGTGGTGCGAGTCCTCATATGTCAGCAAATTAATCTGGTTTATGAATTATAGTATTTAAATCAGCTGCAGCACAATCCGCGCAGGTCAGTACTAAGATGGGTGGACCAATGTAGTGGCATATGCAACCGGTCTTGCTTAGGAGGGTACATAACACCGTCGGTCCCGATTGCCATACAAACATCGTTGGCAATCGTAAACCTTGTAGTGGAATTTCCCTTTTCTGTTCGACGAGTTAGGCTAGCCTCCTGCCCGGCATACGTGCAAAAGAAGGCTCACAGAACCTACTCTATTGGATGTAATTAACAGGTCATGGACGTATACACAGCCGAAGAAGAGGAAGAAGAAGAAATCAGCTGTTAACCAAATAACCATTGCTGGTGGAACAAAATTACAAGCTATTGAACAAGGTAGCATTCCAATAAGAGATAAAGGCTGTGTAGTAATAACGGAAACAGATAAATGTAGAACTTTAAAGGAAAAGTCATGTTTGGCGAAAAGATAAAAATCTTGTTGAAATGACCTGGCAGTGTATACAAATACAAAAAGTCGATCATTAGAAAATTGGAATCAAACACTAGTACATCAGAATATAGCACATTGTAAAAAACAATGGATTTAATATTACCAATAAAGGATAGTTTCAGTGTGCTATACGTGAAACATACAACAAGAAAAGATTTTTGGTAAACAACATCGACAACCAGTTAATTCTGAAATAAAACCAATAAATTCCGGGGAAATTATTCACACTGATCTATGTGGAAAATATATCTATGGACGGTTCAAATTACTATTATCTGCTAAAGAATGATTATTCTCATTTAGAGCAATATATTTTCAAGAAAGTAAAAATGGAGTAGTTGCAAAGTTAGCGGAATTCATTTCACGATTTGAAAAGGATGGTGCAGGTCAGATAATGGAACTGAATTCAAATATCAAGAGGTCAAAGATTTACTCAACAAATACGGAATACGTGAACAGTTTACAGCTTGCCGCATTTAACCTTGCTGGTGGAATCTGAGCGGCGCGAGAAAGAGTGGACACTAGGAGGAACAGAGACGAATACAGTGTATAAGGGCAGTTAGCATTTGGTACGCTCAGTAAAAGAAATGCGCGTACGCTTCCCTGCTTTAATTTTAGATTGAAACTCCATTGCACACACTTTTCACTAGAGTGTACAGCGATGTTGACTGCTACAAACACACGATGAAATGATCTCCAAGCCTCCCTCACCAATTTCGTGGTAGTGGTGGCAGTGTGCAATATTCACTCACAAGCAAGGTTAAATCCGGCAAGCTGTACATAACCATCTATACCAAAACATAATGGTTCTGCTGAAAGAGAAAATAAAACGGTGGTAGAAGCAGCAAGAACTTTACTTTATGGACCAAATCTTGAAAATAAAATATGGGCAGAAGCAGTGAACACAATCGTGTACGTGTTTAATCAAACTGGTAAGAGTTCAATACCTGATAAAGCTGTTTTTGAACTGTAGGTACTCTTAACAGGAAATCAAACATGGTTAACTTTAAATTTTTTGAAAGTGTGGCGTACAGCCTCATACCGAATGAAAAACGCAAAAAATAGGATCGTAAAACCCGACAAGGAACTTTTATAGTTTATTCAGAGAAAGCAGAAGGTCATTGAGAGACTTAGTATGGAGAAATAAAACTATGAATCTAGAGAGCAAACAAAAATATACAAAACTTGCCTTAGGTTGATATTAACATACAGCATAGAAACAAGAAGGAATACACGAAAAACAAAACAAATACTAAGAACAAATGAAAAGAAATATTAAGAAGTATAAATAGGAAGACAGTATTAGACAGAACCCGTAACGAAGAAATAAGAAAAATGTGCTGATGATGTAGAAGATATAGGGAAATGAGGGCAAAGGAGAAGAATGCAGTGAATAGAACAGGCCCAGCGAATGGAGGAAGACAGAATACCTGAAATATTTGTGTATGAACATCCCACGTGGAACCAGACCAAGAAGACCTCCAAAAAGTTGGAAAGAAAGCTGGACCTCTGGATCACAGGAACAGGCTTGAAAACCGATGTAAAACAGACCAACGACTTATTATGAAGCAGAAGAAGAAGTTATAGGATTTATTTTCACGAAAATATCAAAGCAGATCTTTGACGAGATTTGGTATTTAAGGAGAAAGAACAAAATTCTGCAATAGTGAAAAATCAAATTATAACTATACACAAACAATAAATAATGAAGATGAACAAACGAGACAATCTGAAGAGAAAGAAAATATTCAGTTGCACGATAAAGTTGAAAATGTAGTAGAAAACAATAAAACTCGAACTTTGAGAGGCTGAAGCAAAATCAGACAACCAATCCTATTTGAATATTTTGCAATAGTAACATTGGATGAGTTCGTGGAAGCACTGCAAGGCAGAAAATGGAAGAATGCAAAGGAAAAAGAGCTCGATGCCCTAAATAAAAATGGAATCTAGAACTTGTAAGCGAGTAATTAAATTAAAATCAAACAATCTACCCAAGGCTCGATTAGTAGTGAAAGGTTGCAGTCAAAGATACGGTTTTGATTACTTTGAGACATGCAATCCAGTGGCTCAGTTTAATTCAATTAGGCCCGGTCTTTCCACCTCCCAATAAACTTCCCAATAAGTTTTATTTAGGCAATAAGCCTCTGTGCCGTCTTTCCACCTGCCAACAAGCTTTATTTGGCCAATAACTCCCACTATTCGTCAAATAACTTATTGGCAACCCAAACCAGCACATAAGAAGTTATCTTGCCAATAAATCATGCGACGAGTAGGGAAAGTAGCCGATACGCGTAGGTATCAAACGGCAGGCGCCCGCAAAATTCAAAAAGCACGTGATTATTGGTTGTTTGAAGTGAATCACGCGGTTGACGTTTCTTGCTGTTTCTCGGCGTTATTATATTTTAGACAGTTGTAGTTAAAAATGAATATTTTTGATGACCTTGAGGTGTTATTCGAAAATGATATAGTTGACATAATGAATATAGTAAATCGCGAGCGACGTGAATATAAGACAATCTGCAACATGGTACAGATAGGTTCGTATAACCATAAGAAATACTAAAAACTGATAATGCAATATAATCAATGTATATTTAACAGTGCGAAGTTTTCAGGAATAACGCAATTTCACCACTATCTCGGTTACTTCTGGCACTGCGATTTCTTGTTTCTGGAAGTTTTTATATTGCTGTTGCTGATTTTGGTGGCATACATAAATCGACAGCTGGGAAAATTATACAAAGAGTAATTAATGCAGTGGCTGAATTGCGGGTAAACTATGTACGTTTTCTACTAACTCCAGGGGAAAAAATACTACAATGGTAGAATTTTCCAGATTTGCGCGGTTTCCTAGAGTTTTAGGTGCCATTGACTGCACCCATGTTAAACTGCAATCACCAGGAGGACCTAATGCAGAAAATCGTAATCTGTCAACGGTTGCATATTCGCAACTCTCACTCCCGTCTTCAAAATTTCCAGTTTCTTCTTGCTTTCTTTCTTCTTTATATTTTGCTTGATTCCTTCATACTTCAAGCGAATAAACGAACACCAATACAACATAAATGAACACCTCTCTGCTTTCACATGTGCGAACGGCAGGAATTTGACAGATTAACGCAGGATAATGTCAATTGTCGGTTGCATACTCTATTTCGCTTCTAACCATCCGAGTTATTGGCCACATAACTATTGGGAGGATAAAGTAGGGTCGAAAGACGGCTACTACTTATTTGACGAATAAATCTACCCAATAATATTATTTGTCCAATAGTTACTGGGTACTTTATTTGGAGATGGAAAGACCGGGCCTTAGACTAATACTTAGCATTGCAGCAGCAAACAACATAAAGCTTGCACAATTTTATGTTAAAACTGCATTTTTACGCGGGAATATTCAAGAGATGTATATGATGCCAACCCATGGATTTGAAGATGCGACAGCGACAATTGTTCATTTAAATAAAGCAATTAATGGTCTAAAACAAACGCTTCGAAATATGACACTTGTAAGTGTATTTCAAGAATTAGAATGAAAACAATCAAAGGATGATGGATGTGTATTTTTCAGACTCTGAAACAACGCGGATTCTTGTTATACAAGTGGATGATGGCTTGATTGCATCAAATACTGTAGATGAAATTGAAAAACTACTGAAACATCTGAAAAGTAGTGTCCATATGAAGCAAGAGAAACTACTTGGATATGGAGATTAACCAGAATAATACTGGGCAAATAACTATGTATAAAACAAGAAAAATATATGAGAAAGATACTAGAAAGGTTTAGCATGAAAGAATGTAAAGCTACTTGTATTCCTGGATCAACCAAATGTCCCTTATAGAGAAGCCATAGGAAGCCTATTGTTCTCAGTATCAGTAAGAAGACCAGACATCGGATTTTCAGTAAACTTCTTAGGAGATATATGGAAAATCCATTGAAACATCATTGGGAAATGGTCAAACGCCTATTCAGATATCTAAAAGGAACTACGAATTACAATTTGCTACAGATTTAGAAGGAACACAGATAATAGGTTACAATGATTCTGATACTGCTGGAGATAATCAAACCAAAAAATCGAGATCTGGCTTTATAGTGATCTTGGGAAACGCACTGGTATGTTGGTTTTCGAAACGACAACCAACTGCAACGCTGTCGACTGCAAAAGCATAATATATAGCAGCTGTCGAATCCATCAAAAAAATCAGCAACTTGATTAGATTGGGTGAAGAATTACAAATATCTCAGAAACCCTGTCTAGTAAAAGTAGACAATCAAAGTTCTATAAAGATTCTGAGAGAAGGGATATAACAAAAGAGAACTAAACATATGGATGGTCGCTTTCGATTGTTTAAAGAAGAACTGCTAGATGAATTTAGAGTCGAGTATGTTCAAACGGAAGGTCAACTGGCCGACTGACGAAATCATTGCATAAATCAAAGTACGAAAATCTAAGCAGAAAACTAAAAATCAAACAAGGGGAGATGATTTTTAACGGGTCCTACGGCTTTGCTTCTAATCCGACAGAAGGCGCACTTTCAGATTTTTCCCCTCCAGAAATATCTCACCGATCTCGGCCAGATTCAAACCCGCGTCCCTTGAATCTAAAGGCAAACGCGTTGGCCACTCGACTTGATTGGTTATAAACAACTGTGCTGTTCATACGTCGCCAACAATACAACAAAATAGTTTCCAAAGTCACAAACATAAAACATATACAATCCTCAAACGCTAGCTTAACTGAGATAACAATTACATGCTTATTTGTCTGAACTTAGTTTCAGTTATAATAAATTCAATAAAGGCTTATCTAATGCAACACAAAAAACTACAATGTATCCATAAATAACATAAAGAAAGTTGTTTACTTACACATTCAAGACTTCCCTGTGTCGACGCCATCACCATAGATGCAATTTGACATTTATTTGACTTCTGATAAACGCGCGTCTTTTGTTTGGAACAATGTCACTGCGTACAATTTTTTTTGTTCCAAAATTCAAATCTCGTCAATTTTATTACAGCATTAGTGGAACAAACATCGTAGCATGAATTATTATATACTTTACATTAGCTAGAAAACATACACGGACATTTCCCAAAAGCAAATTGTATCTTTACATAATCACAATGCCCAGGAATCTTTTAAAATTTCGCGCCAATATACCGTCCGTTCAATAAATAGGTACAACGCCCATTTATAGCAAAGAATATATAAGGGACTTTACATACTGTTTCCTTATAGCAGCTTTATTATTCAATTTAGAATCACTGAAATATATACAGGGCGTTGAAAAAATGTGTGCAAGTTAGCAATTTTCTGTTATTAATATTTAAGGAGATCCTAAACCAGCCTAAAACTTCAAAACGACTACTGCCTTTTTGGTAGGAAATCCATTCTTTCTCTTAACCATAGTAGGGGTAATTGATTATGTCTTTCTATTAAAAAATAGCATTGTCAAGGGCGTATACAGGGGGGGGGGGGCAGGTGCCCCCTTCCAAATGGAAAAAATTTAAAATCCAACAGAACATATACACAACAAATTTCTGTAAAATAAATTAATAACTTGCTTGTTGGTATGTCAACATTTTGAAAGAAACTAATTATAAAATAAAGACCCTCGCGCCATCTGTTTAAAGTCATAAGAACTACAATCTGTACGTGTATTATTCATGTGCAAGTTGTAGTTCTTATGACTTCTCACAGATGGATGTACAATTAGCTCGTGGCAACAAGGAGCTTTCTAGAATAATCTCGTCGTGTAATTGTGTATTATTGCATGCCCCCCCCCCATGGACCACTTTCCCCTATGAAGGAAGTTGGATTCAGAAAGCTGACCCCCTCTTCCGTTTTGAGCTGGATAAGCCCTTGAGCATTTGTGATAACTTCGTTCTGCTCGTTGTATTAGGCAACTAAAATCAGTTACAGAGTACTAACATTGTTATAACTTAAAAAAATTAGATTAATCTTGACATAAAGGACGGTAGTTTGTTATAAAATGAAAATATTTCGGTAAATTAAGTCCACATAATACATCATAAAAGTAGGTTGATTAAAGCCAATTTTTTCGCGGCTTTAGCAATTTTTTATGAGTTCTTATGTAATTTCCGATCATTTTTTACTGTATGACAGTCTTGAATATGTACTATATTAATTTAAAAAACAGTACTGTATATAAAAGCCGCATATGAATACAGCTACGATGACAATAGAAAATTCTTATTTTAGTTAATTTTAGTACCATTTAGTAGTAGGCCCCCTTTATTTAACAAATACTTACAATTATAAACAATGGATTTTTGAAGGAAACGTAAACATTGTAAAAACTGTTTCCTTGTAGACAATTTTTACTATAAACTTTATTAATATAAATCTTTCAAATTAATTTTGTAGAATTTAATTCTAAAGATATACGAAGTATATAAAAAATTATGTTTTTTACATGGATAACGCTGTATATTTTTGCATATTTTAATTCGTTGTATATTTTTCATTACTTTGATATACCACAATTATAATCATTTCATAAATGAGGCAGTCGTGGCCGTACCCTGAAGGTCTGGGGTTCAATTGCCAGTAAAGGAAAATCGGATTTTTAACCGCCGTTCTCTTTCGCAAGGCTATGGTAGGTATTCTGCCTAGTAAATTTTTTCTGGAGTACAAGGGTTTACACTTCCCATGGTACGATAAACTGTAAGTCCTCTTGTTACCCACGAGCGGGTTGTTCTTGCTTCTTCTCAAAACGTAGGATCTTGTACTAGAAATCTTATTAAGCAGTGAAATATAGATTGCCAGTAATATAATTTATTAACACAGAATTACAGATAAAATAAAGATTGAATAAATATAAACATACAGACTTAATTTAATGTATAAACTTACTTGGTAACCGACACATAGCTCTAACCTTTATAGCTGTTTACTAGACACTTTAGTACATTTATTGAGAACTGTCCTTTTAGACCAAATACAATATCTTTTTATACGTTTTTCTGAAGGTTCAAAACAAAGTTAATTATTGCTTCCAAATTCTCGCTTGTTTGTAATTTCACTCGATCGCAGTTTCCCTTTTGTTATCCTGTTTTGTTCAAACTTATTGCCTTAAGCGCCGCATATTACACTATGTATGTGGTACTTAAAAAAAGACGCAACCCACGCCTAGGAGAAAAAATCGCTATATAAAAGACAAGTACTCATTGTAATTGTCAGTGTCGCCGCGCTATAGGCAAATCCTGAGGACTCTCTCCCAGAATTACCCTGTGGCTGAATATTGCCGTGATTAGACATATGCTGTTATGGAGCACTTGTCTGATGGCCCAGGGTCAGACAAATTACGGCAGCAACCAAAGTAGGACATGTGCAACGTCTTGCCTGTCTTTGTTCTACAGGTGCTACACGCTCAACCCCTACGGCCGCCTTAGAGGTGATCTTATGCCTTCCACCTTTTTGTGGAGAAAGTCGCTATGAAAACGGCTTTGAGACTGCACCATAAGGGTCCGTGGCACACAGCAGGCAAGGGAGGTAGACAGACCCGCATCCTGGATGAGGCAGTCGCCAAGACCCCTCTTCTAGACGCAATGGTAGACTACCTCCTTCCACAATATGCCTTCAATAGACACTTCAGTGCCAATGCTGAGCCAACCCAGCATATGGATATATACATCTTTACCGACGGATCTATAACAAGGTATGGAACGGGTGCCGGAGTCTTCTCCGATGACCTAAACCTTCGCCTCAGTATACCACTAGGCAGTATTGCTACTGTCTTCCAAGAGGAGGTAGTGGGAATAATGCATGGTGCTTATGCAATTCTTGAACGACAAATCGAGAACCATCGTATTGGTATCTACAGTGACAGCAAAGCCGCTTCACTAGCCCTGGCTAGTTGCAAAATTACCTCAGGAGTGGTACTGCAGTGCCGTGAAGCTCTCGACGATATCTCAGAAGATAATGTCATTTCTCTTATATGGGTGAAAGGACATGACGGCAACTACGGCAACTGAGGACATTAAGCGTTATGCTATACCAAGAAACCCTAAAAAACTTCACATGAAGATGGATAAACACTGAAAGTTGCCGTCATGTAAGGACTGCTATTACTGCACCCTAACCAAAGACAGCCAAATATTGTATGCAACTGTCCCGAAAGAACCTGCGACTAGTTGTAAGTATCTTATCTAAACACTGCACCCTAAATCAACACACTTACAGAATGAGACTGGCTGACAGCCCAAACTGTCCAGGATGCAACGGAGATAACGAGATGGCAGAGCACGTCCTGTGACACTGTCCAGCTCTCGCACCAATCCGAGGAACCATATTGGGAGACTTTTAGCCTGATATGGCCGAAATCAGCAACACCCCAGTTGCGGATTTCCTCCAGTACATCCAAAGCATTGGATGGTTTGGGTGATGCCCAAATTGGGGAGTTGCTGGGGAGGCAACACAATGGGCCAACCTATGTGGCCTAAGTGCATGTGAGGTAACTCGCCCTCCCAAATCTCACAATAACAATGACAAGTGCTCAAAGAAGAAAGAAAAATAAATAACGGAAATAATCCCAACAAAAACATCGTATCTTTGAAATCTAAAAAACAATTTCTGTTTATTACATATTAATATGCCATGCTTTTTTTAAGATATGCCGATGCTGTTGGTATGATTGGGTTGGAAAACGAAAACAAAAAATAAGGTGCTTTGTAACGTTCGTTTAGTTTCCGACAACCAGCAAGTCAGTCTAGGTTTAACACTAAAAGCATATAGTTATATAGTTTCTGCGCAAAATTATGGCGCGGCCCAGTTGATCTGGTGTAATAATCGTTTACCGTTTATCATAATTATAGAGTCGACAAGTTAAGTCGGATTGTGTGTGTGCACCAGAACGTGGTGGTGTTTTATTAACCCGTTACCTTTTCTTCTTCAAACATTCCGAGAAGCTTCCGTTCCCGTACTCACTTTGTGCCGTTGATTATCGCTTTTGCCTTTTGTCATTCACATCGTCCAAACTTGTTCGCATTTTTTCGGCATTCCAATTATACATCTGGTACAACGCTCCGATACGATATTTAATATGTAGTTCTGTCGAAAATTATCGTCGCTATTCGGATCACACCTTGTGCCGATAAGGTCCTCAATGTCGTGAAGATATCATTCGTACCTCGAAGGCAACAACCTACTGGAACCAGTGACGTCAGTCTAGCTGTCCCCTTTCTTCGTTCTGCTATTGTTGTCCTTGGGGGTGTCGACGGTGCTTAAAATAACTTACCTTAGAGCCTCCTACAACCCCCGCTGCTAATAAGGTAACAACTATCTGTATAAACATTAACTATAGAGCGTTTCAGAGTTGCCGTGCAGCATGGAAAAGATACAAATACAAGGCTGTCAAACTTATTTGTGAGGCACCTTTAAGACATACAATTTAATCCCTTTCACACAAAGGTTTGAAGTATGATAATGCTATTGTAACCCCTAAAAGAAACGTGTTGTTAAAGGCCAGGTTCAGTGGTTCTAAAACATTTATATTTTATTAAACCTGGTCGAAAGTACAATTTTTGCTAAGTACAATTAATTGTTTATTATTTACATATTTATAAGAGTAAAAAAGAAACAAAACAATTACCAGCTTGATATAATATGCAAGCACTATTATATAACTGAGAAAATAAATTACATAAAATCCATGTGTATGATTCATTTTGAATATCACATTAGTTTACAAAGAAAAATTCCTCATTGTATATAACAAAACAAATTAAGAACTTAACATTATTATCTTGGTTGGTTAATATTATTTTTGTTTGAGAACTTCTGAACACCTACCTCATTTCAACAAAATAAACCCGACGTGCTATTGTTAAGAGATTACGAATACTGGCAACAATGTCATTTTTTGTCCCATAAGAAAACCATTGCCCTATCTTTTCCATGCTGCACGGCGACTCTGAAACGCACTATAGCAGTGGAGATTGCGATCAGTGACCTTTCTTTTATTGTTTACCAGTGCTTCGATATTTTTGAGATGTATAATTAATATTTATGTTTATAACCAGGACACTTGTTGATTTGTCTACCTTCGTCCTTTATGTGTGTTTTGTTAGCTTTGAGGCACGAGGCATCACAGGGTAGGGTCGATTCCCATGAGCTGTCGATTCTTGGCCCTTTTAGAAGGATCTACTTGAAGCTGTATTAGAAAGGGTGGCCCCCGTTTATTTTGGCATGCCCCACTAAAGACTTTATTCCTGTAATTGTGTTCCACGAACTCGCCCTACTCCTTGAGCTCGCTGATGAGCAGGTTCGACGCCAATTTTTGTTACTTGCTTACATAATCGCGCGTAACATGATTTCTGGCACCCTATTTTTATTTTGGGACAGCTTTCCGAAAGAGATTTCCTGAATATACAGATACAGATCTCATCAGTACAAACAAAAAAGTCGTAATAAACATGGGTTCGAAAATCAACCGTTTTCGAGATATGAAGTTTTTTTAAGAAAATAAATATCGCTTGTTATTTCAATAAGTTCCCCACCCATTAAAACAAATAGCCGTGTAAATCAATAAATCAAACACTTTAATTACAAATAATTAAAGTAGATGTTCTACATGTCCTCCTTCCATTTGTACACATACTTCACATCTCCGTCAAAGATTCCCGGATTCATACGAACAGTCTAGCAGGCATGTTCTATTCGTTAAATTATTCAAAGGGCTTGAATAAACTTACGACTTTAAATACCCTCAAATACAAAAGTCGAGCGGATTGAGGTCAGAAGATCTAGCTGGCCACACAACTGGACCCCTCGCTCTATCCACCTGCCGTTGTAATTTCCATTCAGGAAATTTCTGACCATGCTTGAAAAATGTGCAGGAGCCCCATCGTGCTTCAATCACGTATTCATTCTATGAATGAGGGGTACATCTTCTAACAATAGTGACAAGGCATTACGCGAAAAGTTCGGAAAAAAGTTCTATCATATAGTCTCCAAAAACACCAAGACAAACGTTAATTAATAATCGTTGTTGATGATTCGATTCAATAATAACATGAGGGTTTTCATCTGACCAAATATGGCTGTTATGGAAATTAAAAATGCCATTTCTTGTGAAATTGGCTTCGTCAGTAAATAAGACTTCACTAACAAAGTTTGCGTTTTCTGCAACTCTTGTCAGTGCCCATCGGCAAAACATCAAACATGCAGCATAATCAGGCACAATAAGAGCCTGTACCCTTTGAATATGGTATGGGTACAATTGCTCCTCACCTAACATTCTCCAAATTAGGGAAGCATTAATATTTGTTTCGGCAGAAAGTCTAGTACTGGTACCTGGATTTTCTTCAATCCTCTTTAAAATGTTAAGTTCCCCTTCAGGAGTAAACACTAATCTAGGCCGACCACCACCACCGTTTCTTGATGTAAATGCGCCAACTTCAGATAAACGTCGATGCAAATTTGTAAAAAAATTGTCACACGGAAGGTCCCGGTTCGGAAATGTTTCGGCATACAAACGACACGCCTCATAAGAATTACGAGAAGGGTTCAAATTTGACCCGGAACTTGGCTGTAACTTTTTATTTAACTGCAATAAGTATATAATTTTCACACTATTTCTCCACGTATTCACCCTCTAAGTCTATGCTGCAGCGGGCCAAAATGTTGACAAGTGCATAATTTGGTTTAATTATCAAGTCCACGAAGTTTCAGCATTTTGAAGATAACAGCTCCAACAACATACATCTGCCATAACCGTGACGAAGAATGTTCTAGAACAAGAGTCCCTTTCTACGGCAGAGGGGGGAGCGCGCATGACGGAAGTCAAGAAATGGCCAGCATATAAACGCCAGCGCGGCCATTTGAATTATCTTTATTTCCTGGCTCTTGATTTCATCAAAAGTCAGAAATATTCCGCAACCTTCTTTAAGAGTATTCTTAAAGATCCCAGTTTTAAAAATCCGTTCCTGTAAATAACCAGTCTAGTAGAATCCGTTTCATAATTCCTTATACTTACCCACAAGTGAGTTCATAATTTTCCAGTGTTTTGCCGTTGTATTAACGATTTTAATAATTTTGATTTTCCAGTGACCGAGTCTGAAGCGAAGCGAGCTAGTGTCCGTCGATCGTAAGTGGCCGTTGGGGTCAATTTGTTAAAACGTACCGCCGTTCGAAAACGTTGGATTTCCAGGACATTTTTGACAGTAAAGTTAGTAGATATAAACATTTAACTTGCTTTGCTTGTTTATTTGAGTGCCCTGTAGTACGTTTTCCCTGTGCAGACATTTTTATTGTTCTTTTAGCCGGTGTTTGAAACGGTGGAAAGCAGTAGAAAATTCTGTAGAAAGGTTATTATAGTTGAGAGGGCCAGTGTTCGAATTGGTGACGTATCTTAACTATATTAACACCTGTTGTTAGTAGTTGAACACCCTGTACAAGGTTTGTCTTGATTCGTGGAGCAATTTCACGAAACGTCAAATTCTTGTAAGTCCCGTTAGCAAATTTTGAATTGATTTGGAGCATTTTGAACAATTTAAAGCTATCCGCAGATTCTGTCGCAGAGTAAATTATGTGCAAATCTGTGGGGAAATTAAATCCCTTTCTTCTTAGAAAGACTGGAGAATTTTAGTCAGCTAATTAGAGAGAATTATCCGTGTACCAGACATTTTTCAATATAAAAGCCAGAATCATATGTTAGTAATAAGCTAAGCAAAGCAAAGTTGAATCAATTGTACTAAACTGCACTGTTAAAAATCGCGTAGATTGAGTTTTGACTTCCAGGAACACTGATTTACTTATAAATCACCTGTTTGAAGATTTATTAACCTAAAGTTTTGCAATTCAATACATACAGATTGTTTATTCTAGAAGCTACTTGCGGCAATTGAAACACTGGTGAATTTTTGCACGGAGACGGCCACAGTTGATTTCATTAAAGCCCATATTCTTAAACTGGAAAGTGTAACATTCACTATCACCAATCCCGTATTCCGTTGATCCAAACGCAAGGGAATTTCATTCCTTTGGCCACAGCAAATTAAACTAATTGGGGTGTTTGTGTTGTTCGCATACAGGTGACAGCGTCGTTTTGTCCACTGCAGTAAGCGTGACCTACCAGAACCAGCTGGGAGTAGTTCCATCGACCCGGAGGAACGAACCATTGCGACTACAAGAAACCCAGTGGCGTACCCAGGATTTATTTTATTTGTTCATTAATTAGAATTGCTTTTATTTATTTTACAAATATTATGTACATACAGTTAAATCAGTTTAAATAAAATTTATTGTTTTTCAAGCACGTATAATTGAATTCTGGACAACTCCAAAGACTACCTAGGTTAACAAATTTTGGAGCGTTTGCGTCACGTATGAGCAGCGGGGCGCAACGGTACAATGCACTTTTGCCATCGTTGTGGGAGTTTCATAATGCCACATTTATAGAATGTTTTTGGTTGGGCGCGAAGCCGCTCATGCACAAACCCGGCAACATCATCATCGTCTTCAAATTTTGAGCCACCCAGTACCTCTTTTAGCGGTCCAAAGAGATGGAAAACTCACATGGTGATAAATCCTGACTGTAAGGTGGATGTGTAAGAATCTTCCAATGGATTTTTCGAAGAAATTTGTAATCAATTGGGCAGTATGAGGTCGGGCGTTATCGGTAGGAGAATGACACTCTTGATTGAACGGTTTCCTCTTTTTGAACGAAATGCAGGCTTAATTTTTTGAGTGAGCAAGTCAGAATAATAAAGGGCATTAATGGTGTTATGTTATGTTTTACTTGGGCTAGGTAGGGAATTAAAAGTCTTTGTCTTACATAACTGATTTATTATTATTTAGTCGGATCCTCCCGAGTCTGGTGTTAAACTACGACTCGCGATTACAAATCCCGTCCGCACAGTCTCAACCCTCGGTCTCCTACCTGGAGCTCGAACATCCCTTTTCCAGGAATGTGATCCTTCACTCCACATCTTTCCTCTTTTATAAAATTAGAGTGTGGTACTTATATTACTACTTATAATTAATTACTAAATTACCAAATCTTAACTTACTTCCTATCCTAGGCGAGCGTATATCTTTTTGGCTGTTTAACACATCTGCCACTACGCGTATGATAATAAGGGTCGCACCGATTATTTCCACTTTCACTTTCGTTTATTTGTTCACTTTCACTTGCGTTAGTTTCACTACTGTCATTTTCACTATTACTATTATTTACAAAGCTAGAACTTACCACTAATTTACTTAACCCTAAATTACCTAAATTAATACACTTATTATCTTCCTTGTTTTCCCCTTTATTTTCCGTTACAATAGTGGGTGCCCACGATACTTTTTTCGTACTAGGTTTGCATTCTTTACTAGAATCGCCTTTCAGGGGGGAAGGTTTTAAATATTTCCTATTTCTAACATACTCTCTATCGTTTACTGAGATTTTATATCTCCTATCACCTATCTGTTCTACAATTATACCAGACTGCCAAGTAGATTGTGGTTTTAATTGAACTAAGATCCTGGTATTTGGCTTTAAAATAGAAAGTGATTTAACACCCTTTTTATTATTATAATAATTAGTCTGACGAGCCTGATTTTTTTCGAGATGTTGGAGATATTCTCGTCTGTTAACTAAATGAGGTTTTAATTTATCAGGTGATGTCGGCAATAAAGGATTTCTAGCTGCTCTAGACATTAGAATCTCACATGGAGAACTGGTTCCGAACATTGGCGTATTTCTCATTTGTAAAAGCGCCAAATCAATGTCTTTCCCCTCTTCTATGACTTTTTTAACTAATTTTTTCGTTGTTTGGACATAACGTTCTGCCATGCCGTTAGATTGACTATAAGTTGGCGATGTTACTATATGTTTAAAATTCCAAAGTTTAGAAAACTTTTTAAAGTCATGTGAAGTAAATTGTGGTCCGCCGTCACTTACTAAATATTGTGGGACTCCAAATCGAGCAAACATCTTTTTGAAGATGTTGATTACATTTTGACTCGTCGTATTTCGATTTAGTTGCTCCACTTCTACATACTTGGAGTAATAATCCACCGCTATTAGATAATTTATGCCCTTCCATTCGAATAAGTCGCAACCGATTCTATACCACGGTACAGGAGGTATTTCATGTGGTTTTAGCGGTTCCGCTGACTGAGAATCTGCATATTTTTGACATACAACGCATTCATCTATCATCATTTTAATTTCGTTTCGTATGGTTGGCCAAAATACTGATTCTTCAGCTAATTTAATGCATTTATTGTAACCTAGATGACTATAATGAATTTTTTCTAATATTTCTTTCCGTAATTTTCTAGGAATGACACAACTATTATTTTTATAAACGATACCGCTTTCCTCAGTTAATTCACTTTTATATCTTTGATACGGACGGACTATATTTTTAATTAATTTATTATTTTTTGGCCATCCCTTTAAAATGGTTTGCATCAATTCAGTTAATTCAAGATCATTTTGAGTTTCTGTCTTAATTTTTTGAAGATACTCATCGGCAATATTTGCTTTACTGACAACGCAAATTTGATCATTAAAATCTAAATCTATCTCATCTTCTTGTGTATTAGCGCAACAAGCTCTAGACAGAGCGTCCGCTATTATTAATTCTTTCCCTGGTTTGTATATTAAATTAAATTGATATCTTTGTAATGCTAATAAGATACGTTGTAAACGTGCCGGTGCAGCGTTCATAGGTTTTTTCATTAACGTTATCAACGGTTTATGATCTGTTTCCACTGTTACCTGCCTTGCGAAAACATAGTCATGGAATTTTGATAGGCCAAACCATATAGCCATTAATTCCTTTGTAATTTGTGGCTGAGTTATTTGACTGGGCGTGAGAGCTTTCGAAGCGTAACTTACTGGTCTATTATTTTGAAGGAGGCAGCTACCTAAGCCGTTTTGGGAAGCGTCGACGGATATTGTTATGTCTTTATTTGGATCAAAGAAACTTAGTGCCGGACTTTCCTTCAATTTAGTTTTAATTCTTGTGAATGCCGTTTTATGGTGGTCGTCCCAGTTGAAAAGCATGTCCTTTCTAAGTAAATCCCGTAACGGTTTAGACTCTTCGGAGAAATTGGGGATGTAATTGCTGACATAATTTATGACACCTAGTAGTCTTTGAATGTCTTTCTTAGATTTGGGTTCTGAGAAGTTATCAATTGCTTTTAAACGTTCCGGATCCATGGCTACCCCTGCATTATTTATTATATGACCCATAAATTTTATTTCTGTCATTCTAAATTGGCACTTCTTCAAATTAAATTTAACGTTATTTTTCTCCGCCCTTTCTAACACCTTTTTTAGAGCGAGATCATGTTCTTCCTGAGACTTGCCCCAAATAATTATATCATCAATATAAATGGCGACATTTTCTACTTCAAAAATGTGTCTAAAACGTTCATTGAATACTTCTGGGGCACAGTTGACACCATACGGTAGGCGCAGGAATTTATATCTGCCATATGGAGTTCCGAAGGTGCAAAGGTCACTGCTGGCCTCATCTAGTGGTATTTGATAAAATGCTTGATTAGCATCTAATTTAGAAAAGAATTTTGCACCGTTTAACTGACTTGTGATTTCTTCTAACGTTAATAATTTACAATGTTCCCGTTTGATAATTTTATTTAGATGTAAGGGATCTAGGCAAATACGTAGAGTATCATCGCTCTTTTTCACTAGAACCAGTGGATGCACCCAATCACTCGGGCCGGTTACTCGTTTGATTATATTTAACTCCTGGGGTGTATTTAGGGTGTCTTTGAGTTTATCTAATAATGCAAATGGTACTTTCCTAATAGGGTAAATTACCGGTTGTGCGTTAGGCTCTACTTGAATGTGATACGGAGGATTAATACAGCCAATGCCAGAAAACACCTCTCCATGTGTGAGACGAATTTTATCCTTATATTCCTCATTTAAATTTTGAACTAAATTAATTGGTCTCGGTATTTCTATAGGATCATGACTTCTTGAAATTAAGTTTAGTTGTACAGACGTTTGTAAGCCTAATAATGCGTCGGTCAAATCATTTACAACATAGAATTGGATTTTATATCGGATCTTATTATATGTACATGTTAACTCACATTGCCCTAAAATTGGGATTAAATCTCCAGAATATGATTTCAGTTTTATATTTGTTGGTTTGACAATTGAATAAGGCAATTTTAGGACATTGAAGTTTTCAATAGAAATTATATTGGCCATGGCCCCGGTATCTATTTTAAACAAAATATTCTTATTATTAATTAACAATTCTACTGTCCAGGAGGTTTGATTAATATTGATTTCAGCCTCACCGTTAATGTGACGTATAAAAATTTCGTCTTCAATTTCAGCGATATTTTGAGTGTAACTTAAGCTATTTACATTTTTTGCACTTTTGCACATGCTGGCGAAATGATTTTGTTTTCTACATTTACCGCAAGTTTTATTATATGCCGGACACTGATTTTTGTTATGCGACCTACCACAACGCGTACAATTAGTTATAAAATTATTCGTTCTACCTTTGTCTTGAGAGCGGGGTCTATTCGTGGATTTTGATCGCGTGTTGTAGGATTGACCCCTCCTAGCCTGATGATGTCGATCCCGTCTGGGCGCGTCTGGACTTGAATTATTGTAGCCTCTTGATCTTGATACCTGATCAACGTAATCGGGACCAGAGCGTTCCGAATCCATTTTCTTCGCCTGCGATTTGGACACCTCAATTATCGATGCAATCTTGATTGCTCCCGCGAGATCCACCTCGTCTTCCTGCAGAAGTTTGTGCCTTATCTCCGTACTGCTCGTTCCACAAATAAGCATTGTAGCGGAAACAGTCACGTTACGTTATAGCAAGGACACGACCCTAAGTACGAGCCCCGCATTACCGACCACACCATGAGCCACGCGCCGCCCGCATCCGCTAGATGGCGCCACCCGAAGCTCTTACTAATGAAGGGACATCGAAGTGCCCTTATTAGGAGTTTACAAAAATACGTTCGACAAGCAAGAAAGCAAGCAAGCAAGCAAGCTCAGCTCACTCAACCATCAGCTCTGGAACGCATCTCTTGGGGATCATTCTAGTTAGATACGAGTGCTGTTGACTTGCCCGTGCTCATCCAAGCGTTCACCAGTGTTTCTGTGTATATATATACTGTTTTGTGCTTCCTACTCTATCTGTGTTCGTCTCAATTTCTTGTATTACGTATGTGAATAAAAGACTTTAGCCGAGGCTATAATTTTTATATGGGAAATATATTTGCTTTCGGGTAAATATAAAATTCCCCACCCCCTCCAACAGCATTAATTTGATAAGTTCTTCTTTCAAATCGCCAAAGTCACAATTATTGGCTTGCTTCCGGAGTTCCGTGATAAATTGCTCAAGTGTTGAATCTTCTCGTTGCTTGTATGTGATAAATTTGTATCTAGCGAAGGTAACATTTTTTCTC